>JAYKKM010000190.1:770000-782500 GCA_035772405.1 Chrysogorgia sp. JL179-B06 | reverse complement strand
TATATATATATATATATATATATATATATATATATATATATATATATATATATATATATATATATATATATATATATATATATATATATATATATATATATATATATATATATATATATATATATAGTGAAAGTGGTCTTACCTCAAAATGATAAAAGCCGCAACTGTTTTCACGCAAGGCGATCTTCGCCTGAAGATCGCCTTGCGTGAAACTGACAGTTGCGGCTTTTATCATTTTGAGGTAAGACCACTTTCACTATTCGCTCTACCTTTATGGTATTGAGCACTTTCAACGTTCCGTGAACAACATCACATTCGTTTTAGTATATATATATATATATATATATATATATATATATATATATATATATATATATATATATATATATATATATATATATATTATATATATATATATATATATATATATATATATATATATATATATATATATATATATATGTATATATGTATATATATATATATATATATATATATATATATATATATATATATATATATATATATATATATATATATATATATATATATATATATATATATATATATATATATATATATATATATATATATATATATATATATATATATATATATATATATATATATATATATATATATATATATATATAATATATATATATATATATATATATATATATATATATATATATATATATATATATATATATATATATATATATATATATATATATATATATATATATAGTGAAAGTGGTCTTACCTCAAAATGATAAAAGCCGCAACTGTTTTCACGCAAGGCGATCTTCGCCTGAAGATCGCCTTGCGTGAAACTGACAGTTGCGGCTTTTATCATTTTGAGGTAAGACCACTTTCACTATTAGCTCTACCTTTATGGTAATGAGCACTTTCAACGTTCCGTGAACAACATCACATTCGTTTTAGTATATATATATATATATATATATATATATATATATATATATATATATATATATATATATATATATATATATATATATATATATATATATATATATATATATATATATATATATAATATATATATATATATATATATATATATATATATATATATATATATATATATATATATATATATATATATATATATATATATATATATATATATTATATATATATATATATATATATATATATGTATATTATAGGTAATATTTGGCATTTCACTCGATCAAACTACATGTTGAAAGGATTTGTGGTGAAGGAAAATTTCGAGTGTTGGAATACATACATTTTAAGACCAAACCGGGACCAGTTGCGAAAAATGCAACTTCAAGGCCCCCCGGGTGGAACTGACCCTGCGATGCCAGCGCAGCGCCCCGACCACCGAGCAACGGAAGCCGCTGCCGAGAGCCCAGCCACGAGTTCCGTATATGTGGCGGCAATGCCGGGATAAGATTCTGGGTATATGTATATGTATATGTATATATATATATATGTATATATATATATATATATATATATATATGTATATATGTATATATGTATATATATATATATATATATATATATATATATATATATATATATATATATATATATATATATATATATATATATATATATATATATATATATATATATATATATAATACTTGGACACGGTTACACTTTTGGTACACTAACTCTCCTACAAGTCATATTGTACACTAAACTCTCCAACAAGTCGTATTGTACACTAAACTGTCCAACAAGTCGTATTGTACACTAAACTCCAACAAGTCGTATTGTACACTAAACTGTCCAAGAAGTCGTATTGAACACTAAACTCTCCTACGAGTCATATTGCACACTAAACTCTCCAACAATGTACATGCACTCTTTTAGTCTCTTTGTGCATGATGGGATAGGACGCATTTTGTTTACAAGATCTGGCAGACCCATGATGTGCATAAGAGACTGGATCGAGCAACCCATTGTTGGCGATGCTACGCAAAATGAAAAAAAACATTTTGCGGTTGCCATCTTGGAGAGACCACCTATGCTATGCAGTTTCTGTCCCTCCAAACGTTCAACTTAATCATTTCGGCATTATAAAAAACAAAGACAGATAGTTATGACGAGTTCAATGGTTAGAGCATCTAACCGGAGATCAGATGGATTCGATTCCCTTCTTGGGCTCAGTAACATTTCTTTGAGTTTGCATTAAAGCTAGAGTAGGAAACAATTTTACTATACCTGTAAGATCTGTTTATTTATTTGTGAAATACTTTAACTGTAGGTTGACATCTGCAAAAGAGTCATACAGATGTATAGAAATATTGTCTTGGAAACACCAATGCATGCGACGACATGGTGAGATATATAAAAAATAATGTCGATTGCTTTTTGTACATTCGTGTTCACTTTTGACAACTAATACTTTCCAGCATAATTTATACTTTCTTTTTAGGGAACAATTGCTTGTTGTACTCCTTACAATCGCTGAACATGTGTTAAAAGATAAAGTCGTCGAGCCAAAGTTGTCTTCGTTTGCAGGAAAGCTTGCTCCGGTGTTGCTACAGGTTACACGTTTTATTGCTAAGAAACATGTGTAAAATCCAATTGTGATTAATCATCCGGAGACATGCAATTTAAAAGGCGGGCGAGGGGATTATTGCGGATTCGTATTTCTAGTCATATATACTGTACAGCAAAGTGAAAACCTTTTCACCACCTGGTGAACTGCCAAGATTTTTAGTAACAAAATACTGACATTTCGAGCGGAGCCCTTCATCAGAGTAAGACGAGGTGAAATAAAATAAATAGGGCTTATATATATATGTGTGTATGTGTATGTGTATGTGTATATGTATATGTATATGTATATGTATATGTATATGTATATGTATATGTATATGTATATGTATATGTATATGGAACTGTGCGTGCGTGTGGGTGTATAAAATAACACTAAGCTTGTGAAGTTTTGAGTGATTTGATTGGAGTTTCCCAAAGATATAAAGGCTTTTTCAATAAGTCATTATCCAGTGTGACGTATATACAGTGTGTTATTTGCAAACAAATCTTCATATCTCAAGAACGAAGCTAGTGAGATACGGAAGCGTTGTAAATTTATGTTTTATCAAAGTGATATTCCCATGGAAAACCTTGCATAGATGTTCTACTGTTTAACAATTGTTGTACAAGACAATTGTTAAAATGAAACAATAAGGCATCTTTATCACTATCAATTATTTATTTTCAACTTCTCCCGCTGCTCTTTGGCTATCTATACTTGTCCCATGATGAGTTGGCAGCTGATACTATGTCATTATCGGAAACCAAGTTCGGCTAAAAGTTAAGCTGATGAGGGCTACGATTACGAGTCGTGAAGGATGGAGGCGTAGGGCTTAGTGGATTTGCTTACCAATTATTTCGCTGCCATACTGGGTATAGTGTTAGGCATCACTACCAGGATTACCATGTAATAATAATATTGCCATACATATTTTTTCTTTCATTTTGAGGTTTCAAGATGTTATATTAGGACAATGTTATGTGGCTTATCTGACATAGTTAATATTAATCTTTAGACATTTTTCGTCACCTGGATACGTGCCAATTTAAATGTTACGGTCAGCGTTGAACTATGGGACCGGTTTCTTAATGTTGCTTCATGTCTCACCCACTGGAGTGAAGTTGTTTCAGAATGGAAGGTAACCAGCATATTAATTTTATATCTATATATGTTGCTTCAGTTGGATCTTACCAAATTACTAATTAAAAATTTCCAGCGCACGTTAAAACACTCTTAATGATATGGGTTCCCCAAATTCTAATAAATCTTTGATCAACTGGCAGCAAATTTGGTCTTTTGCGTCAAATTTCGGAGAAAAACACTTTTTCGAGAAAAAGTGTTTTTCTCACTCAAAACAGTGATAACTTTGAAAATGACAGTGCGATTGCTCTAAAAATGGTTTTATTGCGTTCAGCGCCTAAGGCAGCATAGTTTGGTTAATTTTCCGCAAATTTGGTCTTTTGCGTCAAATTTGGGAGAAAAACACTTTTTCTCGAAAAAGTGTTTTTCTCAATCAAAACAGTGATAACTTTGAAAAATTAATAAAGAAAAATTAATAAAGAAGAAAAAGCAAAAGAAAAATTAGTCAGAGTTTCGGTTAAATGAGGTCAAAAAGTCCCGGTTCGTGCAAAAACATTCGTAATAACATAATTACATAACATAACACAAATGTTAATAACATAACACAAATGTTGGAAATTCGAAATTATCATGTTAGAAATGTTGATAATCGTGGTGTAACCCACAACTTACTAATCAATAATTATTAGATGATGCTGAGCATGATAGAAATAATTATCCAAATGGGGGTTTGTGCTATTTGCCATAGGTGAACACAGGCAGATTACACAAAAAGAGGCCTCGATATTTCTAGCTATACCAAAAACCGAATTCTGTAATTGGTAGCATCTTGATTCCACAGTAAAATCTTATTTTTATCCTGTAATTCTGTGAACAACGTGTTCAGAACAACATTGTCAGAACAACGTGTTCAGTCAAAAAGGGTGGAGGGTTGTGGTATCGAGATTGAAGAAATGAACGCAATGACGATTTTATTATTATGTATGCATGTATATATATATATATATATATATATATTGTTGGAATACATACATTTTAAGACCAAACCGGGACCAGTTGCGAAAAATGCAACTTTAAGGCCTTCCGGCTGTGAATTGAACCCGCGACCCTGCGATGCTAGTGCAGTGCTCTGACCACTGAGCTACGGAAGCCGTTGCCGAGAGCCTAGTCGAAAGCTCAAAACATAAAACTCAAAATCCAGAGAACATCATTGATAACATATATATATATTTATAAAATAAGTCGTGTCTTACGCACGCTGTGATTGGTCAGTTACCGTGTTTATATCAGGCTTTAGTATAAATTGACAAGTTTATATCACAAATCCTCAATTTTCATTGGCTATCGCAGGAGTTACTATCCGCTGATATAAACCTCTGGGGTAAAAGTCGCGTGATTTCGAAAGAATATTTACTTTTTTTCCATGAAAAATGCGAAATAAAAGTTATTTCTTGGGTTAGAAAGTTGTAAATTTATACTAAAACAATTAGACAACTCGCCCTTGTTTTCTATGAGCGATAGTCAACTCGGCTCCGCCTCGTTGACTATCTGCTCATAGAAAACGCGGGCTCGTTGTCTAATTGTTAAATATAACATGGATGGATTACGCCATCGTGATACGCCATCAATTAGCCATGATACGCCATCAATTAGCCATGATACGCCATCAATTAGCCATCACGCCATCAATTAGCCATCATACGCCATCAATTAGACATCACGGCGCCATCAATTAGACATCACGGCGCCATCATACGCAGTAAGGAGAATTTACGTGTTGATAAAAAAGATATTTGTACATTTTATTTGCTTTCTACGGGTTATTTTTATAAAAGAAATAGAAAACATTTTTAAAAACTACTATACTTTTGTACTTTGCTTCATTTTCAGCTAACAATGCAGACACTGACTAATGTGATAGCTCGGAGAGTGTATGGACTAGACTTGAATGACTTGCCACTGGACAGGCTGAGCGAACAAAAGCACAAAAAGAGAAGACACCAGTTTCTGTCTGAGGATAAAGCCAAGTTCAAAGTGAATCCAACACAGTCCATTCAAGGATCCAAACCAGAAGTTACTTTATCAGCTGCTCCTAATATTTTGCCGTCACAGGGAAAAGACATTGAAGAAATAAAAAATGAAGGAAGTCAGGAGGGTGAAATTCAGGATGTTGAAATTCAGGAAGGTGAATGTAGTTCAGGTATTAAATCTATAAATATTGAATTGGTAGAAATAAGGTATATCGCCACTCATTAGCAACTTTCTCACTGAGATTCAGAAGTCGTTTGTGAGCATTTGGGTCGATGGACTTTTTACAGACTTGATTTTTAATGGAGGTTGCCGGATTGTCCTATTCAAACATGACACAAAGGCGGGAGTACTTACCTGATGTGTCATCATTTTTAGTATGTTATCCATCCTTTGTTTTAATGTTTTAACGTTGCTCTTCATCTGCATTGAACACTGTCAAATGCAGTGGTATATTACTATATATTACTAATGACTATATATGACTATATATTATACAATTGTCTGAAGATCGTCCAGGGGCGTGAAACTCCGAGTAACAACAATCACATATTATTACAGGTACATTTGCTCTATCTTCCAAGATATTTAGCACTCTAAAAATTGAAATGAAATTCTTGTTTTAAGAAAAACAAGACGCCCGCTAGGCGTTAACTTGGGCTACTTAATCACTGGACAAATTAGGGAGATATGGCGTGGATATTGCTTGCAGAGGTTGGGCGGGGGGTATGGGTATGCAATGTCCCCCAATGGGCATGTTAGACAGTTGGAATTAGATAACACGCTCGTCTTAATTTTTTTATTTGTTAATATTATACATGTATGGAGAACCTAGATCTGGACAACATATAATTCATTTACTGTATATTATGGTATTTTAAATGAAGTACATGACACAGTATTGTGACATTTTGTGTACATGTATTCTAGTTAATTTCAGTTGCTGTTTATAATTATACTGTTTTGATAGTGTTCACAATTTTCATTTTTTAAAACTTGTCTCGAGATGCAAAACTCTTTTGATGGTGTTGACAATTTCCATTCATTTATGACATACATCAGATGATTTATAATAATTGCCATGGCAACAGAACATCTAAAGACCACACACTGTTTATGTTCGATATTATTCAAAGCATTTTTGCAATTGTAGTCTTCTTTAACAACTCCACATGAAAATTCTTTATAAAAGAGAGATGTACGAATGGCAAAACATATGCAGTGAATCAAGTTTATGGCTTTGACCTTTGTTGACAGTCGCTTGGTTTGATAATGGCAATGTTAATACATTCACAAACAATGCATCCCATCGATTCAATTGCAAGTCTGCAACTTTATAAGCTAGGCAACTTTCCCCTTCGTACATAGATTTTGTGATTTTGTGTCGTGCATGAAGTCTACCGCTCCTTTATATACCGGAAATAAAATGTACGAACAACAAGCATACCGGAAGTAAAAAATGCGAAATTACGATTTCGTTACATGAAAAAAATGATTAATAAGAAAAACGCAGAAATCGTTGCGAAAGCTTACCTCGGCTTTGCAGCCCGAGGAATGAGGAAGAAAAATCAGGCGTCTACACGCAGGCTACCCCCCCCCCCCCCCCCCAATGCACAACGCCTGACACGCAGACGAAATTAAATGTAAACACTAAACACGGGCAATGCTATTTTTTTTAATATCTGTTCGATTGAAGGTCTTCGTGTGTCAAAATTGATCTCTCATCTGTGTTTCTTTCATCTTCACATTTTAAGTAGACGAAACCTACAGCGTTCGATTCGCCAAATTCAAGTGATCATTTCGATATAGGTGGACTAGCTAGCATGGTTCTTTATCACAGTGAGGAAGACTAGTAAGGAACATAGTCTATCATGTTATTGTTTGTGAAAATGGATTGAATAAAAAATTTAAAAAAATAAAAAATTGATTTCAATCAGACAAAAACACAACATTTCATAATGATAAATATTACGGAGTTTCACGGGATAAATGTTAACACAGCATAATAATATTTCCCTGTCCTTCGGCTGTCCATTCTGTCAGCATGATTGATCTCTCATCTGTGTTTCTTTCATCTTGGAGAGAATCTTTGCAATGGTTTGCAGGTTTACAGGTCTCGGTAATCTTTTCCAACTGCTATTCATTGTCAATAAAATGAAAGTGCGAAATCGCTTCAATTTCGACTATATGTTGTTGTTGCCGTTTCGTCCACGGTTCTGCGAGTTCTTTCTTCAATCTCTCATCTGTGTTTCTCTCAGTCATCCAGTTATCTTGGAGAGAATCTTTGCATTAATTTGCGGGTTTACAGGTCTCATAAATGCTTTTCAGACTGCGATTCATTGACAACAAGACGCCTGCTCAGGCGTTCACTTGGGCTACTGATTTGGGGGCAAGGCATGCAAGCGAATATGAAGCGAGTTCGGACTTTCGTTTTATTGCCAATGAATCGCTGTTGGAAAAGTTTACCGAGACCTGTAAACCTGCAAACCATTGCAAAGATTCTCTCCAAGATGAGAGAAACACAGATGAGAGATCAATCATGAAGACGGAAAGAACAGCCAAGGACAAACATATTATACTGTGTTGACATTTATCCCGTGAAACTCTGTAATATTAATCATGAAATATTGTGTTTTTGTCCGATTTAAATCAATTCTATATCGAAATGATCACTTGAATCTGGCGAATCGAACGCTATAGGTTTCGTCTACTTAAAATGTGAAGATCAGATGTTATATGAGAAAATGCGTATTAGCGATTAAAGCGAGACTCGTCTCTAAAATCAAAGGACATGGCTTCAAGATCTATTCGTTGTTTACCCGATTTTGTTTATGTCCATTAAACCGATGTAATTTCGTAACAGATATGTTTCGTATACCTTGCCGTTGTTTTTTATATAAATTTTGACACACGAAGACCTTCAATCGAACAGATATTAGAAAAAATAACATTGCCGCGTCGGGTAATATCACAACAGCATCAGCATGTTTTATAGTGCCTGTCACTTCATTTATCACTTCGTCAATGTTCTTCATTCTTCCATTTACAACAATTGAGCAACATATTTCAGTACAATTCAGTAGCACATTTAAACAGTTTGATCGATTCAATAAAACATGTAAACATAGATTTGATCGAGTACACATCAGCGTACGATAATAATGGAGACCGCGGAACAACCTGTTTCGAAATCGCTCATCTTTTACTTTTAGTGTAGGTCTACCGCTATCGGTGTCTGCGATTGTAAGTAGTGTGAGCATGTTTATTATTAATATACTTGCCAGCCACATTCCTTATCAATCTTATCACAAATTTGCTAGAGTCTTGAAGTTGATCAATGGCAATGGCGACCAAAGAAGCGTGGACGTCATGACGTCATGAGAATAAACACTGAAACAGTCATGACGTCATGAGAATAAAGAACAACGAAATAAGATCACGTCAGTTTGATAGATGGGAATTAGTTGCATTTTGTTGACCAGAAAAATTAAAAAAATACAGAAGTGCAGCCCGTTTTAAGACTTGGTGCTACCCCCCACAGGGGGTACCCCCCACAGGGGGTAGCCCAAGTAATAAAACGGGCCGAAATCGCTTTAATTCGCTATCTATACGCCCACGCAATAATTACATTCTCTCGACGTATAAAACGACGAACATGACGACGAACATGACCATGACGATGACGAACATGACGAGCACAGAAATCAAGCTGGATTTAAGACTTGTGCTCACCACAGTGGCCCAAGTAAAAAACTTGTTTTAAGAAAATATATCTTAAAAATATATCTTGAAAATATATCTTAAAAAATAAATATATGTTATTTACCGGCTGGGAGGTCCGTATAGAAAAATATTTGCCCGAGGTCTCAAAAATGGCCCGAGGCCGCAGGCCGAGGGACATTTTTGAGACCGAGGGCAAATATTTTTCTATACGGACCGACCAAAACGGTAAATAACATATTAATTTTTTTGTTATAAATAATTGTAAGACAAGAAAATCTGCCGCCGTGTAAAAAACACAGGAAACTAAAACGCTAGTGGTCAC
Organism: Chrysogorgia sp. JL179-B06; assembly: GCA_035772405.1. NCBI lineage: Eukaryota > Metazoa > Cnidaria > Anthozoa > Scleralcyonacea > Chrysogorgiidae > Chrysogorgia > Chrysogorgia sp. JL179-B06. Next base: position 772,799 of record JAYKKM010000190.1, on the reverse strand, counting down.
TTCCGCTGTCCATATTTGGAAAGAGGCGAACCATATATAGAAAATCACCTGACAAAGGACAAACTCATTCAAGTCATCTTTTTAATAAACAAGATTGGAAATTCGACAGGTACAGTTGAACAGAGCAAACCAGGACTTAACCAGGACTAATATTCATCATTGATCATGCAAAAGCAAAATTGAAAACATTGTTTGTCTCGTATGATACATGTAATCGGAATCTTGCCGCCTTGTCTTTGTCGGCTTCTCACTCGATGTGTCGCCAGAACTAAAGTTGAAGCGAAGTTGAAATTGAAAGTATATATCATTCAAACTTGCCAATTTTTGCTCCGGAAAACAAGTCTGTAATTGCTGTGGTTGTTGACGTTATTGCGGTACTGTTAAGCAATTCGGGACGTTTGAAATCTTGCGGTTGTGGACAACTGAAGCTGCTTTGTATTAAAGCATCAAGCCTTTCCGACACTGCCGTCTTTCTCTGTTATGGTCATGAAAAACCGACACAAGAGAACATTTCTCATGTTCGTTTACTGTAGCACAGAAGCGGTTCCGCACATTCATCTCGTAGGTACACTTAACTGTATTTTCAGGCCGTTGTTCTTAAATAAAATTTTGAATTTCGTCCAAGTTATCTTGGACAATGTTGCCACTTCGCTGGACTTTTTCTTTTTCGTATATAAAATCTTCAACTTCGGGAAAATAAAATTCGCTTTCGCTGTGATAGCTTTCATTGTCACTATATCCATCTTATTTTGTTTTTACTGGCAGTATATTGTCTCAAAAGGTAGTAAAAAGCGACGAGTATACGAAATATTAAAAAAGCTATTTTGTTTTTGTTTTTAAATCCACAGCGGTCCGGTATCGGGGTCCGTATCGTAGGATACCGGACCGCTCGCTAGCCAATCAGAGCGCGCGAATCAGATGGATACCGGACCGCAAAAAAATAAGACATATTATCTTGTCCCATACACAAGATAATTTTTCTTAAGAAGATTTTGCCAATAAGATTATTTTTCTTAAAATCTTACCAAGATATTTTTACTTTTTGTCCCATACATAAGATATTTTATCTTAGTAAAAAAATATTTCTTAAATTAAGAAATAAAATCTTGTCAAATAAGAAAAAAAATCGTACCAAGATTTTTTTACTTTTTGTCCTATACACAAGAATTTTTTCTTAGTAAGAATATATTTCTTAAATTAAGAAATAAAATCTTGTCAAATTAGAAAAAAAATCTTGTCAAGATTTTGTCCCATACACAGGATATTTTTTCTTGGTAAGAAAATATTTCTTGAGTTAAGAAAAAATAATCTTGTTAAATAAAGCAAATCTTACCATGCACCCAAAATAACTCAGAACAATTTTCATGGTATAAAATCGAGTATTTAATTGGAGAAAATCCACAATAATAGACGATATTGAAAAAGATGGGGGTGGCTAAAAGAGATAACTCAAAAGGACCTTTCTATTTTTGTTTGGTCTTTATTTTTTGTTAGGCTGGCAAGGTCAGAATTAGCGCTTCGCAAATCGCGAAGAATTGCAAAGCTGATTTTAAGTAACCATGTTCACCGTGGATGCAACGCAAGTGATGTAAACGTCAATTACAGGACTTAATGATTTTACACTACGTTAGGCTACGTTGTAAGACGTTAGACTACGTTGTAAGACGTTACGCTACGTGGAAAGACGGTACGCTACGTTTTAAGGCATTACGCTTCTTTGTAAAACGTTACGCTAAATTGTAACACGCTACGCAACGGTGTAAGACGCTACACAACGTTGTACGACGCTACGTAAAGTTGTAAGACGTTACGCCACGTGGAAAGACGTTATGCTACGTTGTAAATGTAAGACGATACTCTACGTTAGAAGGCGTTAGGCAATACGTTGTAAGACATTAAGCTACATTAGAAAGCGTTACGCTACATTGTAAAATGTTACGCAACGTTGTAAGACGCTACGCAACGTAAGACGCTACGCTACATTGTGACACTAAAGAAAAATGCGCAGCTGTTTTTGGAGCGCTAATTCGGACCCTGTAGGGTTAATGTTAGGATCAAGGTTAGGGTTAGGATTAAGGTTAGGGTTAGGATTGAGATTAGTAGTTTCAGAAAATGTGAAGATCCTTTTGAGTCATCCCTTTCAGCCTTCGCCTAAACAAATAGTGCCTATACATTTAACTATAATGTTTTGCGACCTTAAATGCTAAACATTGTTCATTGTGCAAACATAAACAATGCCTTCCATTCTACAACATTAATATTTTTGAAATGTGCGAAGAAACATCTTTGTGTTAAGATATTTTGTTCGATATAATAACACACCTATTGGATTCATCTTCGCCCAATATTACAAAATATTTAAGTCTCGATTTGCAATATTAGGCTCTACCTTTGGTCTTGCCCATTATTGAATTCTTGACTTAAATATTTTGTAATATTGGGCTCAGAAGAATCCAATAAGTAATATTTTCTGCATGCCATGATATGTTGTTAAACATAACCCCAAAGAGATGAACTACCAGAGGAGATTGACTAGCCTATCCATTTTGCCACTCGAATACAGAAGAGAAATATCTGATCTTGTTTTTTTATTCAAATCTAAATTTGGTCAAATAGATATCAAGCATTCTAATTTTTTTCAACAAGTGTCAAACAATGGAACTCGGAACTTTGATCAAAATAACTACCGACCAAATTTTACTGAGCAAGACTATTTAAAACATTCTTATTTTAATAGAGTAGTTTTACTTTGGAATAACTTACCCAAGGATTACAAAAGCACCACTAGTTTAAATATTT
>JAYKKM010000190.1:670000-767500 GCA_035772405.1 Chrysogorgia sp. JL179-B06 | reverse complement strand
AAAGATATTTCTATCATTATCATACCGGCCGATAAGGGGAAAGCTGTAATTGTTATGAATACCGAAGATTATGAGAAGAAGATCAGAAGTCTACTTGACGATGACACAACCTACTTGAAGATAACTGATAAACGTAGAAATCCCACTGCACGAGTCGAAAAAGACCTTAACAAACTGTTGCAAGAAATAAAAGCGCAACCTTCCGAACATGACCGTTACAAAGATCAAATACAGTTGAAACATTACTATCATCTTCGTAGTACCGATGGCTCAGCTGCAACCTTTTATGGGTTACCTAAAATTCACAAGCCTGATGTACCATTACGCCCGATAACCAGTTGCATTAACTTCCCCACCTATAACCTATCTAAACACCTGGTTTCTATTTTATCACCTCTCCTCAACGAAAGATTTTCCGTAAAGAACAGCGTAGAATTTGCCCAGAAAATTAAAAATTATCATATATCAGAGGACGAAGTCATGGTATCATTTGATGTCATTTCTTTGTTTACATCGATTCCGATCGAACTTGCACTACAAGTGGTTAAAGATAAATTGCAACAGGACGATAATTTGGCAGAACGCACCGACATTTCCAAGATATATATTTTACGATTATTAGAATTTGTTCTTAAAAACAGTTTCTTTACATATGACAACCAATATTATCAACAAATCTTTGGATGTGCAATGGGTTCTCCTATAAGTGCAACTATAGCCAATCTTGTCATGGAATATATAGAAGACATAGCGATTTCTTCTGCCCCACATCCACCCCGATGGTGGTTCAGGTTTGTAGATGATACTGAGCCATGTATGTCTACCGAGAGAACATGTAGAAGAATTCCATCAACACATCAATTCCATCAACTCTCACATACAATTCACCATCGAGATAGAAGATGATAACCAACTTCCCTTTCTAGATACCATAACCACAAGAAAAAACGGATGTATACAAGTGAATGTATACAAGTGAATGTATACCGGAAACAAACGCACACTGATAGATACTTGGATTATAATTCCCACCATCCGACGAATCATAAACAATCAGTTGTTAATACACTCCTTGATAGGGCTGATAAAATCCCGTCGTCCAAAGCTGGTAAACGCAAAGAACGGAAACATGTCATTAAAGTACTAAGAGACAACGGCTACCCATCTAAATTCATCAAGAACTGCGATTCTAGACGCAGTCTGTTACCTACTGGACGTGCTCCTGTCAACAATAATGCCAGTGACATAATTCCTGGTAGTTTGCAATCTAGCTTTGTTGTACTGCCATACATTCAAGGAATATTCGAAAGAATTTCCAGAGTGCTACGACGCGAAAATGTCAAAGTGGGCTATAAACCTATCAATACTTTGAGCCAACCGTTTCCCAAAACCGAAGGATAAAACTCATACAGATCAAGGAGTAGTTTACAAAATCGGTTGCCTAGATTGCGATTTCGTTTACATTGGACAGACTAACAGGGCTCTAAAAACGAGAGTTAAAGAACACAAACAAGCAGTGAATAAACAGGACAAGAACTCCAAAATAGCTCAACATGCAAATACTCAAAACCACAGCATAGACTTCGAAAACACAACAATTGTCGACAAAGCCACAAATTATCATAAACGATTGTTTCTTGAAGCGTGGTACTCCCAAAGGAATCCAAATGCAGGCAACGAACATATTTACATTCCTGAGATTTACAAATCACTTCCTTAGTCTATACGATTTACATATTTTGAACCTATATATATCTAGCCGTTTGGCTAAAACCTTTTTAACCGACGAAGATCGAAGTTTTTCGATCGAAACGTCTTTTACAGTTTTAATAAAACGTTGTTTTACGTTTTTACTAGTCAGTGTCAACACAATCAATATATATATATATATATATATATATATGAAGGATAAATATTGAAAGCCATGCCTGGTATATAATGAAAGTGTAAAATCAAACTTCGTCAGGCAAAATAAAAACACACTAAAAAGAATGTATTTCCAGACGTTTCGCCGGTTTAAGGCTTCTTCGGTGGACTAAAAAATATTTACAATGACTCCTCCATATATATGGCAAATTGAAAATGAAAATACATCTACCAAGCAACAGCCGCGAGGCTTCGAGAATCTGTCATCGGAAGTCTTAGACCCTAATCTCGAAGCTATCCTCAACAAAGGACCCTCCTTTGTTAATGCCGAACCGAAAAGTCTTCCGAAGTCCTGTCAAACATCAAGGGCAAGCCTACAAATTGTGGTGGATAAACTCAAAGAACAAAAGATTCCTGAAAGTGCAATCAATGAATTTAAGGGTGGCATTGCGCGCATCATTGACGAAAGCGAACGTTGCGGAACGACAGTGCTCAAATCGAAACGACAACAATATCATCCACCATCGAAGCGAGTCGTGATAATTCCAACAGACAAATCAAAACGACTTGTCGCTCTTGATATTAACCATTATGACGACATCCTTCTTAGAAGTACGATTGAAACTGAAAATTACCAACCTAAAACAAGTCTGAACCTCCCAAGGACAGAACAGATTCGATTTAATGGTCAACTCAATAAAATTGCGGAAAAATATCGAAATGAAGACTGTAAACTTTGGAAAGATCTCAAGAGCAACATCTGCAGTGAGCCATTACCCTGCTCGGCGTATTGTCTACCCAAAGACCATAAAGAAGGCGATTTGAAAGGCCGACCGATACATGCAGCAACCGACACTCCTGCCACACGCCTATCAAAATTTATAGCGAAATCACTCAATACTCTCTTGGAACATATACCAGCCCACCTTACGAACACAGATGAATTCATGAAGTTCCTGTCTGATATCGGTGGGAAAATACATGGATTTTGCAGTCTCGACGTCTGTAATTTGTATGGTTCCATCCCACTTGAGGATGTAGATTCGACTACGCCCGGTGTCTTTACCGTTGCAAAACGCTTTTTTTCAGAACATAAATTGAATTGTAAATTGAAATCTTTGAACGAAGACGACTTTGAGACGCTTCTCCGACTCTGCCTGATGAGTGATGTCATCCTAATTGGAGGAAATAGCTATACCCAGAAGACTGGGCTTGCTATGGGAAACAACCTTGCCCCGACACTGGCTATTATATATATATGAATGAACTAGACTCTCAGATATTACATAAAGCCGGTGAAACCATCGTATTGAAGCGATATATTGATGATATCTTCATCGCATGGATGTCGGATACCATTACCGCAGAAGAACTTTTATCCATAGCCAATGGACTTAGTTCAGCACTGAAATTTACTATAGAGATTCCAGAAAATAACCAACTACCGTTTCTAGATACATTGGTTTCACTTGATCTTGAGAAACGGACTTTTACCACGACATTGTATGTGAAACCGATTCATAGTCAGTGTATCACTCCGTGGGATAGCCATGGACCAGTGTCATCAAAAAGAACAATCTTGGTTGGAGAGATCAGAAGAGCCATTGCCCGTTCAACCGACTCATCGTCTAAAACCGCATCACTTCGTAAAATTACAACCACATTTACGTTGAATGGATATCCAAAAAGGTTTGTCAAAGCAGTTATTAAAAGTACTTTACGAAACACACAGCCTAGAGAAGAAAGTCAAGAAGATGTTTGGTTGAAAATACCATTTATCAATGAAGAACTGAAACGAAAAGCAATAGCTGTAATACGACGATCAGGACTTAGGAACATCAGAACACACTTTATGAATGGGCGACCATCATCTAGAGTTTTTACAGCGCCGAAGGAAAAACAGAATTGCCCAAATGAATGTGAGACTAGCAAATTAACTAAAACCGGAAATAGATGTTTAACGAAGAACAGCGTCCACCATATAGAGTGTTTGCATTGTCATGCAATTTATATAGGAGAAACTGGACGTACAATTGGCTCAAGAATCAAAGAACACCTCCGTATGAAAAGCCAGACAGTTTACACCCACCTGAAATCCCACGACGTTAATAATCCCCAAGTTGGTTTCCATATCACTTGGAAACTAATTCACCATAATATTAGATACCCAAGGGAGCGTAAGATTTTTGAGGCGCTTGAAATAAAGAAACACTCAACGAACATTATGAACGGCTGTGTAGGTAGATTTCTTAGCATTTAGTTAAATAATTTATGCAATTATGTCATTTTAACATATTTTTAATACTTTAACATTATTTTTAACATTTGGGAATTCCCAACATTTTTCACATGCTAATTTGCCATATATATGGAGGAGTCACTGTAAATATTTTTTAGTCCACCGAAGAAGCCTTAAACCGGCGAAACGTCTGGAAATACATTCTTTTTAGTGTGTTTTTATTTTGCCTGACGAAGTTTGATTTTACACTTTCATATATATATATATATATATATATATATATATATATATATATATATATATATATATATATATATATATATATATATATATATATATATATATATATATATATATATATATATATATATATATATATATATATATATATATATATATATATACGGAAGTATACAAATGTGCCCTACCGGCTATCACCATATGGCTTTATGGTAACTGTGGACTTGGGACCCACTATGTACGGCTACACATTGTAGGATTGCATTGTGGAGTTACCAAAGCGCTCAAACTGCGAGCAGTGGGCGATGCGTAATGCGAACAGTAAACGTCTCACTGAGAGAGACTCTCCACCCAATCCATGAGAGCGCTCAAACCACATGAGCGGTGAGCGTAATATACGGAAGTATACAAATGTGCCCTACCGGCTATCACCATATGGCTTTATGGTGACTGTGGACTATATATATATATATATATATATATATATATATATATATATATATATATATATATATATATATATATATATATATATATATATATATATATATATATATATATATATATATATATATATATATATATATATATATATATATATATATATATATATATATATATATATATATATATAATAATAAGTATAGGTTATCACGAGGGGTGAGGTGATATCAGTTTTATCGCTTGAGGGACAATATCATAATTGCCACAAGTGAGCGCATTGAACGAGGAACGATTATGATATATAGAATGTGATAACCAACATACTTGTAATTAGAATAATCAATCAATTTACGAAAACATTTTGAACATTTACATACATATTTAATGGCGCTTGATTTTAAATTTAATGTAATCATGGCTAAATCGGAATGAGCACCTTGATTATTTTTTTTTGGAAGGATATCATCCTATAGTTAATTTGGATAGACTAAATGAGGATGGTGGAGGTGGAATTGCTTTTTTTATAAGTAATGATTTTTCGTATAAAGTAAGAGATGATTTATTATACAACAGTAATGAGGCACAAATAATGTTTGTAGAGGTTGCAAAAATCATTAGCTGTTCTAAGTTCTAAGTTAATTTACTACTAATATACGATAATATAATAGGTAAATAAGTAAATGTTACATAATATTAGTGTTCCAATAGGATATGCTAGTGTTAAGTATTAAGTGCTAGAATTTGAATAAAATCTAAAATCTTTTCAAATAGGCTGGAGCCTGTAGTCCTCTAATAGCTGTGAGAGCGGTACTCTGAAATTGTTCCAATGTTGCGGATTCAACAGCATCTGTTGGCAGTAGATTCCAAACTCTAATAGTGTGTGGAAAGAAGGAATAACTATAACTGAGGACATTGATTCCTGGTTGGCGATAAGTGTAACTATGACAGCGCAAGGATGGTCTTGTTGATGTCGCCATAGATGCCGGAATAGAGAGACTTAGTTATTGCGTATTTTATACAGCATAGTAACTTGAGATAGAAGACGCCTGTTCTCAAGTGTATCCCACCCAATTGACGGGATAAGGCCTGCAATACTTGTAGTAAATCTGTAGTCACCTTCCACAAATCGTGCTGCATTCTTCTGAACTTGTTCAAGCTTCTTAACATCGCGGTCAGTGTGTGGACTCCATGCTGCAGAGGCATATTCCATCTGTGGTGTCACGAGTGCTTCATAGGCTCTTTTCTTCACATCCTGATCACATGGTTTTAGCAATCTTCTAACAATCCCTAAAGTTCTATTGGCTTTGTGTGCATTGATGCTACAGTGGTCCCCCCAGTGTAGATGTTGATTGAGAGTAATTCCCAAGTACTTCTGGGTGCTTTCAGTGGATATGCTCTCAGAACCTAACGTGTATGTAAATGTGCTCAACTTGTGCTTGTTGGTGATAGAGAGCAATTTGCACTTAGTGATGTTAAACTAATTTGTCAGTCTTTTGACCATTGATGTAAATTTAACAGATCTTCGTCCAAGGCTTTATGGTCATTATCTGAGTTGATGGGACAATACATACAACAGTCATCAGCAAACAGTCTTAGGGTTGAAGAGGAACATGTAATAATATCATTGATAAAAATAAGGAATAAAGTAGGTCCCAGGACTGAGCCCTTCGGTACTCCTGATATAACTGGGGTGGAACTTGAATGGCGGTCATTAACAACTACAAATTGCGACCGATGTTGAAGAAAAGCTTCAATCCATCTGAGTGTATTTCCAGTAATCCCATAGTAACAGAGTTTTTAGGTCAACTTTGGATGCGATATGTTGTCAATGGCATTGCTAAAACCAAGCAGGAGGACATCCATCTGACCATTGTTATTTAGAACAGTGGCCCAGTCGTGTGGCTAAGATCAGCTGGGTTTTGCACAAAAGCCCCTGTCTGAAACCATGCTGGAAAGCAGTTATAATATGGTTTACAGTTAGGTGTCTATTTACATGGCTCAGAACAACATGTTCCATCACTTTACATGAAGTTCCATCACTTTACATCACTTTACATATAAACCTCCAAAAACAGATATTGGAATATACTCTTCAATCTTAAAGAGTATCTTAGATAAACTAGTTAATGATAAATGTCTTATTTTATTGCAGGTGATTACAATATTGATTTGCTTAAATGCGAATCTCATATAGATACAAATTCGTTTGATAATGACATGTTAAGTTATTTCTTTTTTCCACTAATTGTAAAGCCTACAAGAATAACATTCTGGTACATTAATAAATAACCTATATACGAATGCAACCGAAATAATCAGCGATATTCATTCTGGTCTATTGTATACAGACATAACTGACCATTTACCAGTGTTTTATACAGTATACCACCATATCAACTACTGCAAAGTCTATTACAAGAAGGTGTTTTTCTGCAACGAATGAAATAAACTATCTGCATGAATTATCTTCTGCAGATTGGAAAGAAATATACAAAATTAATGCACCGATCAACAATATGCAATGTTTGTAAAAATTCACCAGGAATTGTTTGATAAGCATTTGCCATTAAAGTCTGTTAAAATAAATTCCAAAACAAAAAAATGGATGGATTGCTCAAGGTATATAAAAATTTATTAAATGAAAAAATAAATTATTTCGGCTGAAGACTAAATGTCCTTTATCTAGTAATATTACTGAGTGGAAACCTATCGCAATAAATTAAACCACTTAATTCGATCGACAAAATATAACTTATAAAAATCTGGAAAAATCAAGTGGTAATATGAGAGCCATGTGGAATACTTAAATCAGATACTAAGAAAGAAAAAGAAATCAAGTACAATATCGTTTATAGAATATAATAGTACAAAGATTAGTTACAAACTGGCATTGCAAACATATTTAATAATTATTTTACAAATGTGGTGCCATCTTTGTCCCAAAAGCTCCCGGCAAGCTCTAAAAAGTTTTAAATATTGGATGAAAGAAACTTTTCAAAGGAAATTTGCATTAAATTATATTTCACCATTTAAGGTACTTGATTGTCTGTATGAATTAGATTCTTTGAAAACTATAGGAAGTGATATAATATACCAATTAAATACATAAAACAGTCTGCTGAAATTATTTTCAGACCACTTTGTTTTATTATGAATTCATCTCTTGATAGTGGTATATTTCCAGATCTTATGAAAATTGCCAAGGTAATTCCTGTATTTAAGACAGGTGATCATTCAAATGTGACAAATTATCGACCAATTTCATTGCTATACCTACTTTTACATCGTTGTTTGAGAAAATAGTCTGTGAAAAGCTAACACAGTACCTAGAAGATAATAATTTATTATATCAGTATCAGTTTGGTTTTCATAAAAAGAGAGGTACACAAATAGCTATAATAGACTTTGTCGAGAAAATAAGAGATGCAATAGATAATGGGGAATTATCAATCGGCATATTTTTAGACTTATCCAAAGCATTCGACACAGTGGGTCAAAATATACTTTTTGGAAAATTAAATTATTATGGTATTATAAACAAAGAATTATCTTGGTTCAAAAGTTATTTAACTAACCATCAACAATTTGTGTCAATTGAAGACACTAAATTACTAACTCCTACACATTTTGAGTAAGATTAACAAAGTTGTTTGGGTCATAATCTGTGTTAACAAGTCTTTGCCGAGATCCAAATAAGATACAGCAAGTTTTTTCAAGATTAATAGTTAACCTATTACTGGTGAGCCAATCTGCTAATTCTTTAAGTTCTGAATTAATTACTGAAACTAATGTTTTAAGGTCTTTATGATGATACAAAATGTTCATATCATCTGCATATAAAACTAGGTGAGCTATAGTCTATTGAATACTTTTGTATCATTTACAAAAATAAGAAATGGAATAGGTCCCAGAATAGATCCTTGTGGAACACCACATAATATATCAGAATATTCGGATCCTGATAAAAATTTAAGTTGGAGTTACCAAATTGATCAGTTGCTAATAAAATAGCAAAATCGATTGGTGTTATTTATAAATGTTGCTCATGTTTAAGTCGCCAGATTCAGACCAGCTTATATTATAATCTTATCTATTATTTGTCGTATTCTACTTCCATCTGCAGTAGCAATTATAAAACAAATTTAAAACCACTTTATCTTTTGCAAAAACATGCTGTTCTGGTTATAACTTACTCCAAATACCAAAAACACAGCCGACCTTTATTCTGCAGTATTAATCTTCTTAATGTGTATGAAATTACTAAATTGCAGCTTGGTGAATTTGTCTACAAACATTGTAATAACTCTCTTCCAACCAATTATGACATTTCATTTACAAGTATAGCTAAAGCTCAATCTTATAGTACTCGATCTAGAGTAAATATGAATTTGTTTTTGCCTAGACAAAATACTAATTATGGTAAATTTCCAATAAAATTTAGAGCAGTACAAGTGCGGAATGAAATACCCTGCATATTTATAAAACAAACGATTTCTCTTAATGTGTTTAGAAAACGTTACAAAAAAACATCTTGATACTTCTCTTGAAAATTAAATTTAATAAGTTTAATGTTAATTATTTTATATATTCATATTCTGTGTTACTTCATTGTATTTACTCTGCTGTATACTGATACTTAATCTTAGTCAAGTGATTCACCTAACTTATACTTACACTCACATTGAAATTTTATAATCAACTATTGTAGGTGCATGAGAACGTTTTGTAACCCTTTGCGTTTTTAGTGCAAAGTTGAAAACTTTGCAGTATTGTGATGCGGGGCGAAAATTAACACGATATAGTCAGCGACGATAGTGTTAACATCTGAGAGTTCCGGGGGTTGTGGCAACCCTATTATTTCGTAGTATTTTGGTACTTCAATTTACTTTTGCGAGTGGAAAATGAATGTGAAGTTCCTGGACAATGAGGGTAGACCGTCAAGTGAGTTATCGATGGGTTTTTACGTGTCAAATTGTAATGCAGTTAGATTTCGATATCTTGAATATTTCATAATATGTCTCGAATATAAGATGTGTCCCCCCGAGTTTTTATGTTAACATGCTACTGCGCACGCGTGAGCTTGAGTTTCGGTAGAAACAAAACATGGCCGAGCCAAGGAACGAGCGATATATTTCGTCTCGAAACAGGGATTTTGTGGACTTACAGTATTAAATATGGTGTAGGAGAAAGGTGGGCTGTCTGTTAGAGGAAGACGAACCTGGATATAAAATAAAGGCCTGACATTCAGGATATTTCTGTCACGTTGTGTCATGATTCAACCTGTCAAGTAAGTGCAGCGTACAGATTGATACTCCTAGTCTCTGTAAAATTATTTTGTCAGAAATTAGACTCCTGTACTTTTGTAAAGCGTATTATTTACGTTCTGTAGTTTCGGTATTTACTTCGTGTTAATTGTATCAGTATTTGATTATTTGAAATTTTTATTGTATATTCTTGGGCTTAGAAATACATGTAGATATGTTTTGGGTATTGAGCTGTTCAGCATTATTAAATATGAGTACCGATTTGACAGCTTGTATTATAGAAATTGTCTGTATTACTTTGTTTTGTATGGTTGCGACTGACATTTTGGGCTGTTGTGCATAAGCACTGTTAGATTGATTCATTTCTGTTGTTGAAACATATGAATTTCCTCTATATGCCCAATAATAAAGACATGCCTTGTTCATTGGCCATTTATTGGCTGTATAATTGTAGCCTTGGAGAAATTTGGTGCTGTTCCAATAATATGAATTGTGAAATTAACAGCATTTGAAACTGCCTGAATAATTATATTATTAGCCAACTTATCATTGATGTTAATCCAGGGTGTGGGGGACACTGATGGGATATTTAATTGACTGATTGACTTTTTCTGTGTCAGTAAAATAATTTTAATACTAACTACTTAATGACCAAGAGTGAGGTCTTTATGGTAAAATATCTTCTTGCTGTATTTGTCGAGCAATAGCTGCCAAGGTTTAGTATTTTACTGTAAAGACTGAACAGTCGAGGTTATTAAGCAGTCCATTATATGGCACTTTTTATTACAAAATTAATCATGAATCAATCATGAATCAAAACACTGGACTAGCATTATTTTCTATTGTTTCTTTCTCGTCTGGATACTAAAATTTACTTTTATAATGTTTATTGTTTATTGTCATTTATTTGCAGCAATAACTCTCTTGTTAGGATTTTGTGTTCCCAATAATCACAGGGCATTAGCCAGTGAAATTGTATTCATAGACATAGTTGCCATAATGTTCTGTCCAACTTATCACCTTTATCAACCTTGTGATTAAAATAATAAAGATCAATAATTTAGACGTCGAAGTTCCGTCGCATTTAATGCGTCGCATTTAATGCGACCTATTTTATTCGACGGAAATGCGACGTCTAAACTGATTTTATTCGACGCGTCGCATTTAATGCGACGCTGTCGAATTATGCGACGAGCCTCGTCGCATAATTCGACGGAAATGCGACGTTGATTTAGACGTCGAAGTTCCGTCGCATTTAATGCGTCGCATAAAATGCATAAATTAGTATAATTTATTTTTCTATCCCTCATTATCCCAATAAAACCACATTTTATGCTGCGTGGCGTGCTTCGTGGGATCACTTCATTTTCAATGTAGATTATTAAAGTAGTGTGGTGCGGAGACAGTGTAGAAATACAAATCGAGAGATAGAAATGTCAATGTACTGCCAAATAACGGAATACGTACGGTTTAACGTTTCCAGCGAAGATCCTTCGTCAGAGAAGGGCCTTAATTCATAGCCTCGGCGAGCCTCGGTCCTTCGCTCGAAACGTTAGATCATATATACGTATTCCGTTATCGTTATTGGGTATTTGGCCGTACACCGACCTTTCTATCTCACAACTTGTTATGTACGTGCTTATAAGACAAAATATTGTTGTATTCGTTATGGCGTTCCGTTTGTAAAGCAAATTCACCAAGTTGCAAAAATATACTGTAAAGTTGCGGCGTTCAGCCAGGGCAGACCATAATCGGTGAAGGTGATCAGATCAGTCAGACTGAGAATGAAAACCCAGAAGCAGAAGACCCCATTGACAAAAGAAAAGAGCAATTTCTTCTAGTTTGTCAAAGTTGGTTTAGACGATTACTCGAAGCGCGCCATAGTTTTTACTCGTTGAGATGAAAACAACCTTGGTTTCTGGTGTCATATTTCAGGTGTCGCATTAAATGCGACGCAACTTCGACGTCTAAACCAGGCCTTATATATATTATTATTACAGGAAATTGTAAATATATATAATTTAAAAGAACTCAATTATAATTCTTCAGAACTAACCATGTGCTCGTTTGATGTTGTTAGTTTGTTTACAAATATTCCAATTGAAGAAACTATTAAGATTTGCGTTGACACACTTTACCATTCAGATGTTAAGCCACCTAGTATTTCGGAAGATGCTTTTAGTGAACTGATGCTTATTGCGACCAAAGGGTTAGAGTTTAGTTTTGGTGAGGCAGTTTATAAACAAATTGATGGTGTAGCTATGGGATCGCCATTAGGACCGGTATTGGCCAACATTTTTGTTGGTTATTATGAAAGCAAAATGCTCGATACTAACACAGATATTATTCCAATCTGGTACAAACGATATGTAGATGACACATTCACTTTATTCAATGACAAAGAAACAGCTCTCTCTTTCATGCATATATTAAATTCGCTTCATCCGTCTTTAAAATTTACAAATGAATTTGAAAATAATAACAAATTAGCTTCTTGGATGTGTTAGTTCACAAAGATGATAATTGTTTCTTTACAAGCATTTATCGGAAATCTACATTTACAGGCCTTTACACACGTTTTGATTCTTTTTGCTCAACAAAACAAAAGATCTCATTGGTGAAATGTTTAATTGACAGAACACGCAAGTTATCCTCGGATAAGTCAGTTTTGGAACAAGATCTCAGTGAATTAAAAAACATTTTCTTAACAAATGGATACCCAGGCCGATTGCTTGAGAAAATATTCATGTCTCTTCCTAATCTAGAACGTATGTATGGACCTAACAAATGCCCAGTCTACTTAAAATTACCGTGGATTGGTAAAATCTCCGAACAATTCGAGAAACAATTCTTCTCTAGCCAAATGAGATGCATTTTCTCAACTAGGACAATTTTGCCGCATACTCCGAAAGAAGTTTTACCTTGTTTTACCTTTACATGTGATCACATGTGAAACCTAACATGTGAAAACGTAACAGGTAGAAATGTTCACATGTGATTCCATATGTAAAATGCACTTTTTCGAAATGATATTTTTAAAACCAAATTATGCCAAGAAAGCAAAAATATTGTACAAAGCATTATAAACATGACATTTCGACGCTATATTTATATAAGTTTTTATCAGCAATATTACCAGTAATAAAAGAAGCCACAATCTACATGAATTATGTGCCCTCTATTGAGCACAGTGAGACAGTGAAAGAGACATAGTCAAGGTTAATCACTGATTATAATTTAAAACAATATTACAGTAATGCATGTATAGCCTAGTTCTACAATACATTCAGTCTACATCAGCCTGTTATAGACGTATACACCGCAGCTCTTAAAATGAGAACTATACCCCAAGTCCGTCACACATATATTAGTAGCAGTCACACAAAACGTTCGAGAAACTAGAACATTTACAAGTACTGCAGTATATCCTGCAGGGTACTTTGGAAATGTTCCAGTAGACCATGATCTTGCAAGTAGGGTATAACAATTTGGACACTTGATCATGCTTTATCATATTAAATCACAGATATCTGAATAGGATCTTCACATATATTACATACAGTACTGTAAGTAGCAGTCTCACAAGAAGTTTGAGAAACTAGATTAACAATTCCAAAGTACTGCAGTATATCCTGCAATACTTGTATATTGCAGTATATCCTGAAATATTCCAGTATAACAATTTGGACACTTTATCATGCTTATCATATTAAATCACAGATATTTGAATAAAATCCAATTTTTAAAAACTCTTAGAGTAATTAGTAACTCACTTCACATAGCCCTACTTTTAATATGACAGGCAGCTCTTATGAAACATTCTGTAACCCAAATATATACATATACATATTCATAAACAGATTAAAAAGGTTGACACTGACTTAAAAATGTTAAAAAATGGAACGTTTCGGTTTAAATACTAACACCTTCTTCAGCCTTATCGGACTAACTGGTGTTGTGGTGGAAATTACGGCTATAAATCTATTAAGATGCTATGTTTGATTGGCTAAGATGTTGTAAATGTTTGGCACGTGTACATGTTCGTTTATTGAATTATGGTCACGGATGGAATGCCAGGCATTACAATTATTGCTAGGCTCTAAAAACAAACGACCAGACCATTGTTGACATTGGTCACTTATATGCACATTGTCTAAATCGAAGTTGTGCTTGGTTTGCGTTTGGTGTTGGGCCAAAAGGGAATTATTTTCTTCTAGAAAAACAGCTCTTTTGTGTTCTTTTGTTCTTGTTTTCAAAGCACGATTTGTTTGGCCAATGTAAACCTCACAGTTCTTACAATTTATTTTGTAAACAACCGCGGTCGAAGAGTCTTTCTCAAGTTTATCTTTTGGTTTTTCGAACATTGACCTGATGGTTTTGATGCGCTTGTGTGCAACTTTGATATTCTGTTTCTGCAGTGCTGTAGCAACCCTTTAACATATGGTAGGACGACTAGGCCTTGCTGTTCACATTGGACATGTGTTGGCGGTTTCTTTGTCAAGAAACTTTTTATAAATTGTTCAGGGTAGCCATTGTTTTTAAGGGTGTTGATGACATAATTTCTTTCTACTTTCTTGTTGGCTTTGGTCGAGGGGATGTTTTTTGCTCAGTCTAGGAGGGTTCTTGCCACAGATCGCTTGTGTTGGATAGGATGGTGCGAGTTAAATTGAAAATATTTGTCCATGTGCGTGGCCTTTCTGTATACACTTACAATGTATATCCAAACAGCTATTTTTGTTTCTATTGATTTGTGTATTGAGTAATGCGATTGAACCATTTTGCTCCTCTTCAATAGTAAATTGGATGTATTGATTTATAGAGTTGAGGTGACTGTGGAACTTGGTAAATGATCGCGATCTAGACACACGATGATGTCATCAACGTATCTGTACCACCATTCTGGCGGGAGTGGAGCGGATCCTATGGCTATTACCTCAATATGTTCCATAACAAGGTTGGCAAGAATGGCGCTGACAGGAGATCCCATGGGGCATCCAAATATTTGTTTATAATATGTACCTTTCAAAACGAAATAGTTGTTATTCAGGACAAATTCAAGAAGTTTCATGATGTTATTGATGGTTAAATTTGTTCGTTCGTTTAGGGTTGGATTAGATTGAAGAAGTTGTTTTGCAATATCTATGGCCAAGGAAGTAGGAATAGATGTAAAAAGGGATACTTGGTCTAGGCTGCTGATCTCTGAGTAACTCTCAGGTATAGGTATGCTCTTGAGAGGGTGTCTGGTAGGTACATCTCTTTGCCAGGCCTCTATTTGATTTTGAGATCATATACTGAAGAGTAAGCAGGGTCTGTTCATGTCCTGTACGAGAACAGCCCCAAGTCCATCTTTGCTGGCATCGCAGTGAATTTCTACTGGCTTGCTTGCATCATAGAACTTTAAAACTGGAGGTTTGGAGCTTGTCATGAAGGCTTGTTCTTGAGCTGGTTGTTGGTCAAACAAGACATCTGTTTTTAGAAGCTCTCGAAGTGGTGCATCTACGTTGCTCAAATTGGGAATAAACTTTCCCAGCTAGTTCACAAATCCTAAAAACCGCTTGACGTCTTCCTTATTCTGTGGAGTACTGTAGGCATGTTGCAATCCATTGGATGTTAACAAGTGTCCTACATATGGAACTTTCTGCTGCCGGATTCTGCACTTCGCCAAGTTCAGCTTCAGGTTGTATGTCGTGGTTCTCTCGATGACTTGATGTAATATATGATCATGGTGTTGGAGATCTCGGCCAGCTATAAGGATGTCATCTACAATGACGTAGGCCCCTTTATGCCTTCTAGCATTTGATCCATGATACGTTGGTATATTTCTAGAGCACATTTCAAGCCAAATGTCAACCGAAGCCATCTGTATCTGCCAATGAGTGAGTTAAATGTGGTCAGAAGCGATGATTCTTCATCAAGCTTGATCTGATGGAATCCACTTTTGGCATCACAATGGGGAATGACGGTTTATAAGGACTTGACGTCCATGGTGAAAATAAATTTATCAGAACTACTGAAACGTAACTGGTCGAAAATTTGCAAGGCATGTTTAGTATCTTTGATATAAGAAGGCAACTTCTTAACCAAAGCAGACAACGTTGTCTAGAAAACTGGAAATGAGCTCGGTGGGGCAACTACAAGCAGAAGCAATCGGCCTGCCAGGATTGTTTGGGTTATGAATTTTAGGTAGGAAATATATGACAGGCGTTCTGGGTGTTAATATAAGGTTAGATGCAGAGGCAGGCAATTCGACGGCTTGGATGAAATTATTGATGGTAGTTTTGACAGATTTCTGGTGAGATTGAGTGGGATGGGAATTCAACTTAGTATAAAAGATGGTGTCACTGAGTTCGCGAAGAGCCTCTTGTCGATACAAGTCCGCTCTCCAGACAACAACGGCACCACCTTTGTCTGTAGGTTTTATGACAATGTCATCCCGGCATCGCAATGACTTTAAAGCTAGAAGCTCTTCTTCGTTAATCTTATGAACTTGTTTTCTACACGGAGGGTGCAATTTATCAATGTCATGGTGGCATTGTCTTACGAAAAGATCAAGGGAGGAAAAATCACCTTTGGGTGGAGACCAAGACAATTTCTTAGGGTTGAGTTCTTAAAAAAAAACCAGGTTTGCTGATCATCTTCGTTCCATGTGCAACAATGATGTTGACAAACCTGTAGCCTGCCATTT
This sequence comes from Chrysogorgia sp. JL179-B06, assembly GCA_035772405.1. NCBI lineage: Eukaryota > Metazoa > Cnidaria > Anthozoa > Scleralcyonacea > Chrysogorgiidae > Chrysogorgia > Chrysogorgia sp. JL179-B06. The sequence continues at coordinate 750,762 of JAYKKM010000190.1, read as the reverse complement.
CAACAGCTGTAACCATTTGGTTTCAGACATGAAAGTTTGTGTCATCCTTCCCATCTCAGGTGGTAACGATAACTGCAAATCACCACACATCCTCTTGGTCTTAACGAACGTTTTTCTTTTATTTAATTTCTTACAAGTTTTTTGTTATTTTAGTTTGCTTGGAACTTTTTTATATTAGCTCATGCACTTTCATTCCTTTTCATGTTTTTGTTTCTTGCCACTTTACTATCGTCTAAATTGCCTAATCCCCTTGAATATTGGGCCTGTCATTTCTCCCTCCACCCTCAGTCTGTTTGTTGATCGACTGTAAAAATAACAAATGATTTAACTTTTTGCATATCATTAATTATTAGTTTGTTTATCTCCTGTGCATTTCTGGCTACTTTCTACTTGTGACACCTTTTTGGCGTATATATATAAGCCCTATTTATTTTATTTCATCTCGTCTTACTCTGATGAAGGGCTCGGCTCAAAACGTCAATATTTCGTCACTAAAAATCTTGGCAGTTTACCACCTTTTCACTTTGCTAATATCTAAGGAGACGTCTTTACCCCTCTTTGCTGATGACTCAAAGTGCTTTCGCCTAATTTTCAGTCAGAAAGATGGTTATGAATTACAAAATGACTCAAATAGATTATTGAATTGGTCAGAAACCTGGGGGAATGGAGTTTAACACTTGTAAGTGCAAGGTCTTAAGAATTACATGTATAAAATCCGTATTTGACAGAGATTATTTCCTTAAGCGAATTAGGCTTGATCGGGTGATTGTTGAAAAGGATCTTGGTGTTTTGATTAGACCGGATTTGAGTTTGAATGATCACGTTGACCTTATCTTTGCAAAGGCTCAAAAATGTTTAAACTTCTTTATCGTACATGCAAAGATATCAATGATGTTAAAACAAAATTACTGTATATCACCTGGAGTAGATCTCCCCTAGAGTATGCCTCTGTTGTGTGGGCACGGATTATTCAGATAATAACATGATCGCCTGGGATATTCTTTTGTTCTCCGAGGGAATGTAAACCTCGTATTTCCCTCATTGCTCATGCAAGAGGGAAATTTTTCCATTGTCTTCTAAATTTCCCTCATTCATATTATATGCATGCGGGAAATTTAGTAGAACACAAAGGATTTCTTTGTCTTCTAATTTTCCCTCATTCACATGCACGGGAAAATTAGTAGACAAAAAATCCTTTGTTTTCCACTAAATTTCAGGTAGTCAGAGGTGTTGCCCCCGATTCCCCTTTTCAGCTCGCGCCTGATGCTTAAAATTGTCGTCAAAACCCACTGAACTTAGCCGTTACTCGATCTACAATCCATGTGGTATTACCTTGTCTTACGCATGGGCAGGACGTAACATAATAACGTCAATTTTTTGCAAATTTTGTTTAATATTGTCATTTTTTTAGGATTTCACTCAGACATTAGCATCTATTACTCAACTTTTTTTATACACAACCAATCTAAAATGATATTGCACTTCCTACATTTCTGTTCATGGACATTGAATTAACATTATTTCTACATTCCTCACTCAATTCCTCAAACCATGTCCCAGAGGAGCTCATCTCATTCTTAATTCAAAACACGAAAAGCGATGCACTCATCTCTGACAACCAACTAAATTTCCCGTCGTTAAGGTTCTCAAAGTTCTCATAGTATTACAAAGTGATAACATGACTTGCGGGAAATTAGCGATTACATTTCCCCTTTACCTCGGGAAGATTTGTAAAAGTCCTCGGGCTTCGCCCTCTGACTTTCACAAATCTTCCCTCGGCTGCGGGGAAATTTAATCGCTAATTTCCCGCAAGTCATGTTATTACTTATAAGTATGAAAGCTTAAGTAAGTTGAATTTGCTTCCCCTACAATATCGAAGAGAAATCCATAACATCTTTTTTTCGAGTGCTACAAGAATATTTGTCCAGTTAATATAGCTGATTTTATTTCATTTCGTTCCTGTGGTAAACCACTACGTAATGTTGATCATCTAACTCTTAACATCCCTTTTAGTAGAACAGAATCTTTTAAGAATTCTTACTTTGTTCGTATATGTCGTCTTTGGAATGATCTACCGCTTGCCATAAGGGAATCTGATACTTTACCAATTTTTCGTTACTTGATTTCTTTCGTGATAAATTTTGTACAACATTATGTGTTTAATTGACTGTCCATTGTACTTTTTAATTTATTATTAGTTTTGTATTATTAGTTATTGTAATTTTAGAATTTTATATTATTTAGTCAATGTTATAGGTGGCTTATGATAGGGAATCATGTATTCTGTTTTGCGCCACCTCAAATTGCATTATAATTAACTAATTGTATAATTTAATGTACATTTGGAAAATTGATTAAATTAAAAAAAAATAGATATAAGTAAATATATTTATGGCGTGTTCACTCGATTACTACTAATTAACTGTGCTAACACTATATCTATGCAATGTAAATATCTATAGCATTGTAAATTCAGTTGGATGCATGTTAAACAGACAAAAGGACATTTAGTTATAGGCTGGACATTAGAAAAAATGAGCATGCTTTGTGAGATTTGACATTTTGTTGCTGAAAGATAGAACCTATATACCTGCATTCGAGTCTGAATGCATGTAAAATAAAATTCGGGCAAATTTATAAAAAAAGGACATTCGGGAAAATTTAACTGGACACCTCTTCTCCAAGTAAAGTGGGTTCCCAATGCCCCTGACTGAAATTATACTATTCCGAGAAAGAAGAGTGAATTCAGATTGGACTAAAGGCACCATCTCACCTTCTTATTTAATAAAACATACAATTTTAAGCATTCTCTTTCGCAGTTTTGGTAACCCACTAACATCCTTACTGCTTCTATTGAATTGCTGCTTCTATTGAATTTAAGATTTGCCAAAAGAAGCTGATCAATGTGATCAAACATTGACGACCATAGAGGGAGACAGGCAATTAGAGATGACAATGGAACAAGAATTCGAAAAAGGTTACGAGTCAGACGTTACAGACACGGGAAGTGAGCTAAGTTTTGAAACTGCGACGAAATCGATGCAAGGTGATACAGATATGAGTCTTAATAGTTTGTTAAGCACGTATGGTGGCAGTGGGTCCGTAGATTTGGATGGTGATAACAACTTGGCTATAACAGGTAACAAATATTTATATATATATATATATAAATATATATATATATTGTCAAATACATATATGGAAAAAGTGACTACCCCAACCGGGAATCGAACCCTGGTCTCCGAATCAACGTTTCGGCGCTCTGACCTTTGAGCTAATGAGACACGGTCAGAACAGTCAGTGATTTTTCCATATACATATAAAATTCGCCGCTTTCACTTAACACCAACAGGCAGACATCGCATCTAACCATAATGTGGAGAAAGGCCTCTCGAGCGCACTTCCCAAAGTAGCGAAGCGATACACAACTTCTTGTATACAGAGGGCTTTAATAATAATTAATTTATATATGAGAGGATTTAATATTGTCAAATACATATATGGAAAAAGTGACTACCCCAACCGGGAATCGAACCCTGGTCTCCGAATCAACGTTTCGGCGCTGTGACCTTTGAGCTAATGAGACACTGTCAGAACAGTCAGTGATTTTTCCATATACATATTAAATTCGCCGCTTTCACTTAACACCAACAGGCAGACATCGCATCTAACCATAATGTGGAGAAAGGCCTCTCGAGCACACTTCCCAAAGTAGCGAAGCGATACACAACTTCTTGTATACAGAGGGCTTTAATAATAATTAATTGATATATGAGAGGATTTAATATTGTCAAATACATATATGGAAAAAGTGACTGCCCCAACCGGGAATCGAACCCTGGTTTCCGAATCAACATTTCGGCGCTCTGACCTTTGAGCTAATGAGACACGGTCAGAACAGTCAGTGATTTTTCCATATACATATTAAATTCGCCGCTTTCACTTAACACCAACAGGCAGACATCGCATCTAACCATAATGTGGAGAAAGGCGTCTCTTCAAAAGCACTTCCCAAAGTAGCGAAGCGATGATACACAACTTCTTGTATATAAGAGGATTTAATATTGTCAAATACATAATATATAGAAAAAGTGACTGCCCCAACCGGGAATCGAACCCTGGTCTCCGAATCAACGTTTCGGCGCTCTGACCTTTGAGCTAATGAGACACGGTCAGAACAGTCAGTGATTTTTCCATATACATATTAAATTCGCCGCTTTCACTTAACACCAACAGGCAGACATCGCATCTAACCATAATGTGGAGAAAGGCCTCTCGAGCGCACTTCCCAAAGTAGCGAAGCGATACACAACTTCTTGTATACAGAGGGCTTTAATAATAATTAATTGATATATGAGAGGATTTAATATTGTCAAATACATATATGGACCGTGATGACCGTGTCTCATTAGCTCAAAGGTCAGAGCGCCGAAACGTTGCTTCGGACATGCATTCGGGCTGTATTTGCACATGCCTAAACGCTTTTGAATGCAAAAAGTGGTGCCAATTTCAAACTAAATTTCATGGTTGACGATGCTGAGTTCAACATCAACAGACAACACCGTGCCAAACACGGATACGCTTCTTATATGCAAAGCAAGCACGAGTGCAACAAGGGGTATATTCAGGAGAATAAAGCGAATCTCAAATGTTCAAAAGCATGTTACAATTTCAAAACAAGTAAAGAAGGAAAACGAAGCGCGCTTGACTGCGATACGGATAGATATTGGGCATTCGTTCTAATTTATAGGCATTGAGCATTCAATACGCAAGCATATGACAACAGTATTTCTTGAGAATACATATCCTCATATCACATACGATATTAATTTAAACCAACTCTGAAGGTCTTCAGTTCTATTTGTAAATTCTCTTCTCGCTTCGCTGCACCACAGATCACAAAGTGAAAAGTCTTCTCATATTACAACTGACCAATGAAATGAAGAAACATAATCTGTAGATTTAAGTCAATGAACCAGACTCGTTTTTCACGATTGTCAAGAAAATTACAAATCATCCGATTTGTCCTAAGTGTTTTGTTCTCAGTAGTCTTTGTGTAAATTGAATGTACGTCATGCGTATTTTGTATATATGTCATTTTATGTAAATGCACGTCATAAAAAATGCCGAATTGTATAAAACGAGTTGTTGGCAGTGACTTTGACTGATTAAATAAATACTGTTTTGCTCGAACCGTGGATATTGATTTCTTCCGTAACAATACTATACCAGTTATCATTCATTCTTTCATCAGTGTATGCCTGAGCGGATTGAGAGACACCGTAAATATTCCTGAGGAAAAAGATGAATTGATGTCTGTTATTGGGGAAGCTCACACGTCAAGAAATTCCTTCAGCAGATGTGTCAATCGACCGCTTATTACAGAATTGTGTGGATATCGGGGTTCGTCCATCATTGGTTGGATGGTTAGTTTCCTACTTCCATAACGCAAACGAAGAGGATACTATCGTATCTATGGACGATACCACGTTATCGGAAGTTTTGGACCCCAACATGTATCAGGCAGTCATATTGGAAACATGCAAGAAAGAGTTAATAATATCGATACCTTCACTAAAGATGAGAAATTGGAACTGAATGCGAAGAGATATAAATAAATGATAATTGATTTGAGGAAAACGAAAACTGCTCTTCCACCTGTTTGTTTGGGGATAAGAGTTTGGATGGATGCTTATTTAAAGTGGGAAGCAAACACCAAATACATTATTAAAAAGGCGATGAAGCAATTATATTTAAGAACTACGGAGCTACTGCACATGACCTCAAAACATATTGCACCAGAATACAACTATCTGAATGCCCTGGTAAAAGCGAATTTAAAAAAAAGCACAATTATGTATGGCCTGGTATCAAACGCACCCGACTGAAATGCATACATTTGTGTGTGAGAGAATGGATCTAGATCTAGATGAACAATTATACTTCAGCTGAAATTATACGAAATTATACGAGCCAACAAGATTATGGAATTGACTGCCCGACCCAGTTAGGAAAATGCCCTGGGTACGGGATTGATGCTATCGGAAACGAGGACAGAACTAATCATTATGAAACACAACATTGACTGGGACTTGGCTGAATGTATCGCTTTTAGTACCAAATACAAACAGCGACTTAATTAGAAAGTTGGTATACGAACTTCGAAGGTATATCACTTAAAGGGATATGGCAATATAAATTAACTTTGTCTCATTTGAAAGAACTCGTGAAATGGTATAACAAGATCTTTTACAATTTTCCCTTATCTTTTTTGGTTCGAAATAATTTGACGAAAGACAGCGTGCTGTCCGCCATCTTGGAATTATTTTCGATATGCATGTGACGTCATAAGTGGGTAAAGTGAAATTTTTATCTTGCCAACCTTACGACATTATGAGCCAGAAACTCGATTATGTTGTACTATTTCCATTTTCAATTGGCCCACAACATTTTACAAAGCCTTCCGCGGAAATTCGGTCACCTATGGAGTAGTTTCATCAGGTTTACCCTGCTTGTGATGTCACCAATTTCCTAGTTAATTAGGTCAAATATTACAACAAGATGGCGGATTGTAGACTGTTTTTTGTCATAATTAAATGAAATATTTCAAAAACCAAGAAAGATACCGAAAAATTGTAAAAGGTCTTCTTATACCATTTTACGAGTTCTTTCAAATGAGACAAAGTTAATTTATATTGCCATATCCCTTTAACAGATCACAACAACTACCGACACCTTACAAAGGACTTCTTCACAATAGACCCAACCAACGAACAATAGACCCACCAACGAACAATAGGTCCACGCTTAATGTGTGATGCAACACCAATCACACTAATAATTATGCACAAACAACTGATGACATAATGAAGCAGATGTATATATAAGCAAACCTGACAAACACGCTTTACTTGACTCTGAAGATTATCAACGCTTAGCCCGTCGAAATTTTTGCGCAACAATTACGACGAGTTAAATTTACTTACTATTACCCAATTTAATAAGATTGAAGACAATTTCTTCAGTTTTAATCGGTCAAACATTTTTCTACAGGTAATGAAGATGCAGAAAGCGTTGATGACAGCTCAAGTAGAAGTACCATTGAAAATGGCAATGACCAATGTGTTGGCATTACTGAAGTGGATGGAAAGCGAAAAAGTGCTGGAAGGAGAGCTGAGAAGGCGTTCTGGAAAGATAGCGATGGGCCTGAAGAAATTTCGTCTGATAGTGAAGTGCCATCTTCTTTCAGTAACCCCATTCACGGCAAGTTTCCTCTAATAAAATGGTTCTCTTTTCTACTGAAAGATTTTTCTTTATTAATAAGAAATTAGTTAGGAGAATATCCAGAAAAATTTTCACTCAAACGAAAGAACTATGTAAACTTACTTCAGAATGAGTGTTAATTTCCTTCAAATATTTTTACTTTTGCAGAAATTTGACTTTGTTTGTCATAATTTCCGCACATTGGGGCCGCCATTGTTGCTTTGCTTGTGGGCAAAAGCGGTCGTTCCCATTAGCATTTTGACGTCATTGAGTGATAGAAACAAATGTTCTTCGACAACATGGTTTTCTGTCTAAACGTAAATATTCTTTGTTTATCGTTCAATACTTTCTACAATGCCTCATTGCATGGTGCCCAACTGTACAAATAATTCACGCATGACTGCGGGAAACGTTACCATTGAATTCATGCAAAAAGTAAACTGCGACACGCGTGGCTGGCCAGAATTCGCCGAGGTAATACATGTGCACACAATAACCCGTTTGTTTCTTTTGTACATTTTACACCTGATAGACCTCTTTCATAATGGCGCCCAAATTAAATATTCTTTTATATTCATTTAAATTAGCCTTTCTGACCTCGTTCGTGTGTCTGTAATTACAAATAATCATTGCTTTGTAACGAGGCCAGAAAGTCTAATTTACATGCATATAAAAGAATATTTAAACTGGCCACCATTAGGTCTATTGCTTTGAGGAAAGCATGCATAAATTAGTGCCTGGCCACCAAAACAGGACAAAACTTAAGGCTAATTCAGTACCATCGACATTTCCACGAATATATCCGGGCGAAAAATCAAATTTCTCCAAAACTAAAAATATTTGAAGGAAATTAATACTCATTCTGAAGTGAGTTTACATAGTTCTTTCGTTTGAATGAAAGTTGCTTTGGGGCTGGAGTGTCCCTTTAAACATATTTTCTTCTACCAACTTGGATTCACGAAATCCGAAAAATGTATGAGATATTCCGGTGACGATATCTTTTGAACTACCAACTCTAACAACACATGGTATACATCAAATGAAAGCCTGAATAACATCCTCGGACATATTTACAAAACTATCTTTGTAAGTGATTACTAAAACTTTAAAAAAGCGAAAACGGGTGTGCCTTTTGAAGCCATCTTAAATTTACGAACTTATATATATATTTATATTTATATTTATATTTATATTTATATTTATATACATATTTATATATATATTTATATACATAGGCGTACGGGCACAAATTTATACGTTGAAAATTTGCCCGACTTAGCAACATTTCCATACGTCATCGATATATGAGCTCGAAAGTTACTCAAGTGCGCATGTTCCGCTATCTTCTCGAAGTTGTCAGAAAATTCATGGTAAGAACAATACATCATGTCTTTAATTTCTTGTGGAAGTATTCATCAAGGCCATGAAGGTTTCAATGGCCAGTCTAGAGGAAAGCAGTTCTCTTTCATCAGTTTATCAGCGCTGTTAACAGCACAAACTATTCCAGTTATCGAGTGGAACTAGACCGCCATCGACAACAAGTCAAACAATTTGTGCATTAGACCTTGTAAAGTTTACTTTTTCTCAACGAAACGTTCGAAGAGGAGCTCCTTATTATATATATGCAAAAATATAATTTGTCCGCCATCTTCAAAAACAGCATCGTAATTTAACCCAAATACGTGGAACGTTTTCTTCACAGATAATCAACCCTACAAGCTCTATTATACCTTACAACAAAGATAATTTATCTGTCTACTAGAAATACGTATACGCAACAACCCCTCGCCCGCTTACTGTTTGAAAGTTTTTTTGCTTACAGTACTTCTTTTAGTTCTCACTTTCAGTTGTACTTGAATTAAATGATTGCACATTCTCTGTGGTGACGCAAGCATATGCTTGCACGCGCGATTTCGTTGTAATTTGTTGACGTGTACAAATAATTTTGTAATTGTTGTTTTTACCAGTTCTACGGGACGAAAGCTCAGCAAATTGTATCTTTAAAATAAACATGGTGTATAGCTACAAACTTTTGATTTTATTACAATTGCACATTCATTTGCCAAACAAGACTTTCAGTGGACAATATCTCCGAGAGCTTTGTGTTGTCCGAATTTAATTATTTCATAGGACATCAAAATAAATAACTAAATACATTAATGGTAATAGTTAGTATAAACAGACACTATTGACTGTTGAAGGAAGAAAGTGCATCTTTATCATAGGGGTTTATATATAGTGCAAATGTATAGGGCCCATTCAAATAGGGTTTACTAATTGGACACATATTAGGGATTCTACCCTGATTGTTGGTGTGGATAGATTATACCTGTATGCAGTAATTTGATAATTCTACCCACATTGGACGACTGCGATGTGGAGCTGGCAGGGGATGTGGATGACTTAATATTGATTTCTCTCGAGAGGTATCAATGCAGAACAGGGAAACTGATCTTTCCTAGCTCGGGACTTGAAACTGATTGGTTAATAGAAACCCTAGAATTGGTACATATTGTAACTATAGAACTAATATCTATCATCATATCTAAAGACACATGTTTCGCACCTTATCAATTACCTTAATTGACATCTTCAGCATATACAACTTTTGAGTTAAATTAAATTAGATTTTGTAACATTGTACTGTACATATATGAATTATGTGTTTATATTTGCAATAACTTTAATTTGTTAGGAAATAAGACTGCCATTAATACCAGTGTTAGCATTGAAGTGGATATCCTGTAAAATATTATTGTATTATTATTATTATTAATAATAATAATGCCTAATGCAGTCTGCAGATATCATATTTTGATGGTTAATACAAAAGCCATATGTACGTCCAACAAAGCATGGCATAAAAAGCTATATAATCAGGACGACCCATTGCTTATAGCCTGCTTGTTGACAATGATCTGACATAGTGAGTGTCAACATATCCAATGTCAACATAATCCTATACCGGTATAAGCTGTACATGTATTTTACATTGCAAGTCTGGGACCAGTATTGTCCAAGCCTATTATCAGACACAATAAGTTATGGCCCACTAGGCCAGCTACTGTAGGCCTAACATGTTTCATACTGGATGGAGTAAACACAGATTGTTTGTGGAATACAGACCAGTACAATACATAGACGATCGTCAAGCTCATATCCTCAGAAAAATTATTCCCTGCTGATCACTGGTGACTCTAACCATTTGATAGTATTAAATTTGGATATATAAATGTAGACAATGTCGAACTGCGAACTATGTTGAACCGTGTAGCTTTGTTTCAATAGAAACTAATGAGTAATGTCACATCCACTTTAACTTGAATAACTTTTGAAATACAGCAGCTACAGACATATAAAAGTACTATTAAAATTTAAATTTCTGATATAATATTAACGAATGTTTTCTTAGGGCTCCGTGGAAAGGCCGCGCTTGACGAATATGACATATTACGAATATCAAGGCATGTTCGATATTGCGCTTTTTTTTAAAAAAGGTAGCACAATGATATTTACGTATATTGTCCCCTCGCCCGGCGCGAAGCGCCGGCCGAAGGCCTGAGGGCGAGGGTGCTAATATCGACCGGCGTTTAGTCCCTCACACGGGATTCCTAGCTATTTCCAGAGTCACATTTAGTTTATTTGTTTAGGAAAGGGGGTCAACGGCCCAACCTCGTCCTCAGGGCCTTCGCGGTGCGAAAAAGTCCTTATATTTAACGAGATATTTAAACACGAAAAGTACATATATTTTGTCGGGTTATACGGTGAATGAAGATTTGTGTTCAAAAAGTTCATAAAATGCAGTGTTCAAAAGATACAGTATCATCGGCGGGAGATGACAAGTTCGTAAATGGCGTCAAAAGGTAAACACGTTTTCCCTTTTTTTGATGCTGTTATTAATCAGTTTACAAAGATATTTTGCAAATATGTTCGAGTAATCAGGCTTTCATTTGATGTATAGCATAAGTAGTGATACCCCCCCATATAGGCCGCATTAATATTAATTAGGTAAATTGAATTTTTAATGAGCTTTCGAATTTTGAGATTACGTCACGTTTCTCGTCTTCCTTCCAGACCCTCTAACCCTAGTTATTTATGCATACGTCACCAGACTCTTCGTCTTCCTTGGAGCCTTAACCCTAATTATTTATTCAGATTACGTCATTAAACCTTCAGGATCCCTAACCCTAGCTCGTGTACCTGTAGGACCCCAAACCCTAATTAAGTGTTCATTTTATTCGGCCTTATTATTATGCATTTCAGTCTTCACTAACCCTAGTCCTCTTCCTCCGCTCCCATATAATTCCGACACCTTCCGAACTTGATTTCCGAAGGTATTACGTCATTATCAAAACGTCGCTCTTTAGATCTCTTAATAATATAAGAAACGCCTTTGCATCTATACACTTCGCCACGCTACGGCAGTGTGAATGTGGGACAGTAGGCAATCCGAAAGCAGCGCATGCGCACAATCGATCTTGGCTGAATATCATAATCTGGAATGAATTATCAATGAAATATCTTATACTTTCAGTTCGTGTATCGACCAACATAGATTCATACGATCGCCCTTATGTTCAAATACCCTTTAGACCTTCAACAGTTCTACGAAGATATGAACCCAAATCATTTCGGCTATTTGCGATATTCGCCTTCCGAAGCCTTGAACAACGAAGCGAGTATATTTTAAAAATCACGGAGTCGAATCATAACGGCTTTTACGAATGTACCGGACTTTACGGCTTTACGAAGTTCATCAGGCCTCTAGTGTATAAAGTAAGAGATTCCTTAGATGATCAAACCACTCGAGAAGCCGCACGAAGAACGAATTTGCCTGTAAGCGAAATAAAACTTTATCAAAATTGCTTATCTAGATACAATCGATATAGAACTTTAGCAGCCGTTGCTAAGGTTTAAATATTCATGTTTTTATATTTCGCTGTTACCATGATCAAGTTGTATACTTCATATGGCCTGCATGACGAGATCGGCCGAGTTATCGCTTATCTCGCTTTAGTGTACAGGATTCCTATGAGGAAGAAGCACTTTGGGAAACAGTGCGAAGAATTGTTAAGGATTTAAAACGTGTGGAAATAGAAAAATATAAACTAAAACGGTTTCAACAGAAAAATAGTAAAAACAATATATCAATTTGGTTTATGTGGCTGACTTTATTTATGTTGCCATGCACTTTGTTGCTAAGACTGATACATTTGAATAATTTTGACTAGAGCACATGTTACAGACAAAGGAAACGGTCATTAAGAGGTCGTTAATGTCACAACTCATAATTATTTGGGATATTTAATGAAACAAACTAGAGAAGGCCAAACTAATGTAACGCCTTGCCGTGGAGTTTAACCTCGCTGTTTATGAACCGTACGTGAGCATGAAGATTTGTAAGTCCTTAAGAATCGGCGAGATCGAAAAATATATAAGACTATATACATATATCGGCTTATTCGGCTTATTTTCAAAAGTGACGCAAGCTATGATGAAATACGGATCATTCTTGTGCAATGGTGCAACTCGCAAATATGTGCATGATTTGTGAATAATTAGTTGCTTGAGGTATACATTAGGATTTTATGGGTAAACATTGGTGAATATGGGATAATGAGGGTCATAAACAGGATAGAAGCGGGTAAGTTCAAACGGAAAATCGGTGTTGCCATAGTAAAAAATACGTCGCGTCGAAAGAAAGTGTTTATAGCGAAAGGGTAACCATATTCAACTCAACTGAATAGTTTAGTTCTCTACATAGAATTTATATGAATTAAGTTTACAACAGGGCCCGGAGGGCTTTTTTCATGGCCCTTTGGCCCTATCAGTCTTAGGATTCAATGATTCATTCTCAGGATTCGATGATTCAATCTTAAGATTCATTGCTTCAACCTTAAGATTCAATGATTCAATCTTAAGATTCAATGATTCAATCTTAGGATTCAATGATTCAATCTTATGATTCAATGATTCAATCTTAGGATTCAATGATTCAGTCTCAGGATTCAATGATTCAGTCTCAGGATTCAATGATTCAGTCTCAGGATTCAATGATTCAGTCTCAGGATTCAATGATTCAATCTTAGGATTCATTGCTTCAATCTTAAGATTCAATGATTCAATCTTAAGATTCAATGATTCAATCTTAAGATTCAATGACTCAATCTTATGATTCAATGATTCAATCTTAGGATTCAATGATTCAATCTTAGGATTCATTGCTTCAACCGATAACTTAGCAGTGGAATCTCATTGGTTATTTCTCATGGCGGACCTCTGCGAAGACACCCCTTTTGGCGCGTTTGGATTGCTATTAAGGAAACAGAGTCACATCGCATGGAGTATTATTCCTTGCTGTTTATCGTCAGAGTAAGATCATTGCGATGGAGTGTCTACATGGTAAACCCGCATCTTCCTCAATAACTAAGAATGGTTTGTTCTGGTACTGTGGACAAAAGCCTAGTTGTCAGTTCTTTTGCCCTGAAGAAGATTGTTACATATTTGGGAAAGCCGTAAACGCTTTTCGAGCAAGTGGATGTATACATCCAGTGTGTCCTACTCATCAGAAGCTGGCAACGATGCGAATGGTTAAAGACAAGATGAAAGAAAGTTACGGAAGACCTTACTTCGTCTGCTCTGAGCAAGAAAATGCCTGCTCGTTTTGGCAATGGGGAGATATCTTCGAGAGTCCTAAACCTTTCTGTCGACACGGCATGGACTGTTGTGTCCGTAAAGTCAAGAAAGAAGGTGACAATAAAGGTCGTTTATTTTACTGTTGTCCTAAGGAAAGACAATATGCATGCAGATTCTTTGAATGGAAACCTACAGAGAACTCGCCACGAATTTTTAACATTGGGTGCCTGTTTAGTGTGCCATTACAATATCAGTACAAGATCGCAGAAACGGGTGAATCCTTTACAAGTAGAAAGAATGACTCTAAAGAAGCCTATGAAGATTATCTTTTTCAAAAATCTATCGATGCAATGACTGAAGACATGGAAAAACTGAACATTTGCTGAACATATATAATTTTGTATTCTAATTTAATATGTAATAAATTATGTTTGCATTTATACCGTGTCGTTTACTTCTCTTTATTCATTCATCTCTAACCTTTGTCGCGTGAACATGACTTGCTGTGGAGGTTTACCACAAGTATCCCTTCGTAATATTTTTAGACGTATCCGCTGTGTTTCGGCCTGTTGTGGTGGCAAGATTGTGATTCAGCAATCAGAATTAGATGGAAGAACAGTACCTTCACGACCTGTACTACAACCCAGAAAGTCCGGCAAGTTTTGGCGGCGTCGATGCTGTTTACCGTGTCGTAAAAAATGATGAGAAATTTAAATTATAACGAAATAAGATAAAAACCTGGTTAAAACAACAAGATACGTATACTTTACATATATGGAGGGTGATCTCCGCCAAAATTAATATAGCGCATTTTGTGTTTCGTAATCTGCATTTTCTGTTGACGATTTTCCGTTTTGCTATTCCAAAACCAGATTTTGTTCCGCCAAAATTAATATAGCGCATTTTGTGTTTCGTAATCTGCATTTTCTGTTGACGATTTTCCGTTTTGCTATTCCAAAACCAGATTTTGTTTCATATTAGCACATTTTGTTGTTAAGCATTCCATTGTGATGACGTAACATTATTCGTGACTCTCAGAACACGAAATTTGACTCATTACATTATAATTTATAAATAATTTATTTCCCGCAAAAAATTGTAATTATTCAACTAATTATTCAAGTAAAGATTTGTTAAAAAAAACATGGCAGACTTCAAACAAACAGTTATGGGGGGAAATCTGGCGAAAAATCGCGAAGCAGCAACTTTACTTCGTCGAGCAGCAAATGTATTGAATACAGATTCTTCTGGATCTGGAAATCTTGGGTCTTCCTGTCATAGTTCTTCTGATCAAGCCAACCATCAAGCCGATCAAGGAGCCCCTCGAGGAGCCCAACAGTCACCACAACTCAACACATCTCAAGTACAACCTCAGGCTCAGTTAACTCAAGCCCCCACATCTAGTTCATCTAGTTCAGTTTCGAACGAGGAGTTTAGGCGGTTGTTTGCGCCTTATAATAGGGCTAACAATGGAAGGATGCTATCCCAGCCACCAGCGAAACGCGGAAGAGCTAATTCATGGGGACAAGGTCGGTTCAAACCACAAGAGACATGGACTCACGATTTTTTTTGCTTAGCAAACGATGTGCAGAATTGTGTGCCTACTAGGATGGAAAACTGGCCGTAGGCGTATTTCTTTCCATAAAGATTCAAATGCAATTAGTGTGAAAGCAAAATTAGAAGAGATGTACCCCCGGCTGGTATGTGGTGGTGGTTTTGATATTTTAAGAAGTGGTCTATCACCCAAAGATTTGTATCTCCTTACCCCTCCATCAAATTCTGGGTATTCTGTCCAATTTCTTCGAGATAGTTCTGGCCTAGGGCAGGCACTTGCATACATAAGATCAGTTCAAGCAGATCTGGATTCATCTCCCTTGGAATTGGATGTTCAGAGAAGTGAAGCTCCAACAAGAAAGGTAATTTATATTCATAACTTTTATACAATATATAATGAGACAATCTACTTATATTTGAAATGTTACATGTGTTGTTCATGTGTAGGAGGTATCTACTGGACCGACAGTGAAATGCCTAAATTGCTCTGTGGAGATTCCTATGAATTCGATCAGAAACCATGTGTCTGAATGTGGAATGCAGGATCAGGATGAAGTATTTGAGGAGTTCAGTATTCCACCATTAATTAATCTCAAAATTTCTCTTTAAAACTGACTAATAAGTATATGTTTCATTGACATTATGCACTCTGATTTATGTACTGTATATAATAGTATTTATAGTATAATTATTTATTATTTTAAAATTGAAGAATTTTATATTTCAGATGATATCACTGACATTATTGTTAACTCTAACAGAAAATTTATTTTTATCAGGCATGTAGCTCTGGTAGTCCTCAAATATCAAATTTGCACCAATTGTTCCCTGACCTACCTAGTGTTGACATTTGAAAAGCTTTAAAAGATTGTGGGGGCAACATTGAAGCAGCAGCTTCAACATTGTTAGATAATAGTAAGTACTTACAGTAATATCAAGTTTTAATTAATCATCTGACGTTGGAGTTATATATTAGTTTTTTTCTGAGAATCGGTGTGGGAGGGTGGCCTCGAGGGTGGCCGTCTATTTACAAAATGAAAATCATATATTATTCACCTCGTTCTCACCAAATGACTATGTTTAATAACCGTTCCTCAAATGAAAAATAGATCTGAACTGATTAACTTGAATTATTTAGCCCATGGAACATTATCTGAAGATGAGATGCCTACCTATGTTGCTGATAGTAGCTCTGATTCTGAGATTTGGGATCTTCCTCAGGCAACTATGATCCATTTGCAACCAAATTCAGAAGGTATTAAGAAATAAATGTGTGCTTTTTGCCAGGGATGGATCCAGCCTGATCTGGCAAGGGGGGTGCTAAGCGGGAGCTGGTCATCAGTGGCAAAACACCTAGGGGCCGGGGGCATACATATTTATTTTGACTGGGGGGTTGTCCCTGAAAATGATACTGATTAATTTAACTTTCAAAGTATTGATCAAAGTATTACGCCTATTAATTGTCATCGTCACTCATGTGCCGATCCATGGTTTGGGAGTTTTTAAGGATTTGACTCGTTGCTTACCCCTCACCTGACACCCCTCCCTACCTCGCTGGATTAGAACTTTTCGTGAGAATGGTATGAAAGACCATAGGGGGGTGACCCCCCACCCACCCACCCCCCACCCATTGGCTAAGCCACTGCTGACCAAAATTAATGAAATTAATGAATGAAATTAACAATATGTAATTATTGATCATCATCGCTGAGGACGACCGGCAGGGGCTATCGTGAGAAAATTTTTGAAAAATAGAATTTCCTGGATGGTAAAAGAACCCCCCCCCCATATTGCATTTTTGTTTGAAAAATACCCTGCCAAATCCATTATTTAAATTTGTTATGGAAATTGGCACCCCTCCTGCACCCCCTCTGACCAAGGCTAGGGGGTGCGTATCCCCCCCCCCCCAGTAAATCCATCCCTGCTCTTTGCTGTATTGTGTTGGCACAATAATACTTTGAATTGATTTCTCTTTTAGAAGTAAAGAAGACAGTTATTGAACAGTATCGAGATGCTACAATTGTCAGTGAAAGTGCAGTTTTTAGAGTCTATGTCAATCGGATGTCAAGTGACTTTGCAAATGATATTTTGGGAATTTACAAGAATCGAAGTAGTAAGTTTTGTTCACGGTTTGGTGTGAAGTTTGAAAATGAAACTTTGATGAATTAAAAGCTAAACTGGATAAAGCTTTGCTATTTGGCTCAAGAGGATTTACTAATGTTTGATGGAACGATATATTTCACCATTCAACATAGGGAGAAAAACAGCTTCAATGTTTGAACAGTTTTTATGCTTATACTAATATAGACAATATATAATATTAGACATATTCTTATTTTATTTGTTGGGTTTCAGTTTTTTTATAGTTAAATTGCAAATGTTCCTGTTTTGTTATATACTGCATTATGGTGCTGTATCAGCAATGAATGGGGTGTTCCACATTGTGTTGAATTGTTTAAATAATTAAATATATGATACTAAACATGCAGTGTTCCTTGCCATATCTTGTTTACGTTATTTATTGTCTATCTAGCTGACCCAATGCGAATGCAAGTTAGCATTCCTTTTATTGGAAGTTATATGTGCTTGATATAATATAATATATTATTAATATATCACTCATTAATATATACAAAATATTATTTTTCACGAGGTCACTAGTTGTTTTCCTGATTCAGCCTGGTATGTACAAATTGGAGTACTTCTAAATATATGTCGGCACCATTATGATTTGATGGCCTCAAAGGATTAATAGTATTTTCCAATTCGATAAGTTCTATTTCATTTAACATATTATTGGTTTCTGGAACTATCACTTGCTGTTGTTCTGTTTCATGACTTTCGTCAGTTTGCAGCAAAGTGGGTGGCAAATCCTGGTTTACCTAGTGAAAGAACATTATTAATTAATTTTGAATTTAACATATATAATTATACATTGTATCATTTAATGTTTGGTACAGTATATGCAATGAATAAAAAAATACCTGTTGAGTTTGCTCATTAACACCATTAGCTAAACAAGACCCTTGTATCCATAATTGCTCAGGTGATAAATTTCTCTCAGTTCTTATTGGAGATCTATTGTAACCTTCTTGGAAAATTTCTATATTTCTGTTGATAATTGGACCAAACACATAATGCAACGAGAAAAGATGCTCTTCATTTGATGGATCCAATATTCCATTACTTTCCATATGATAGAATAGATGATAAAACAAACTTGTGCAACCAACAAAAAGATCCCGCCAAAAACGCTCAATTCGTTGGTTGTGCACACTCCTTCCGGTAATGTGACTACCACGACCAGGCCCTCGTAAATAATGGTTTAGCATAAATTGAGCGATACCAACATTTTCGCCACCTTTATCTGTTCTTACTCTGGATGGCAATCCATATCGAGACACACCAGATAGAAACAGATTTAAGACAGTTTCAGCTCGGTTGTTTGTGCTACAGCGAATAAATACTAGCAAACGCGAATAACCATCTATCCCTGCATGGATCACAAATCTCCACCTAAAATAATATAAAGGTTATATTCAAGATCTAGGCTATCAAGAGCAAACTCCTGTTATGATCAATCTGTATGAAATCGAAGGAGAATTGTTTAGTAACCTACCTAATCAATTTGTGGTTTCCATCAACATGCCAAAGTGATTGGGCACTAGGAACATGATATCTTCGTCTGTGCACAGCTCTAAGAGACAAAGCACGAAACAATGTACCCTGAGGATCAACTCTCCGCATCATTTCACGAATCCTGTCTTGCTGAATTCGTAAACCTCTGGCTAACAATAATCCTGACATGCGTTTGTAGCCAATATTGGGAAACTCGTAGGTAAAGTTTCTCACGATCGACTCAAGATCAGAATTGTTAATGTCAGAATAACAATTAGAAATCTGTAAACCAAACTCGTTCATCCTCCTTTCGACTGTTCGTTTACTGACTCCTAGAAGAATGGCAGTATCTTTCACAGTAAATCGCTTATCAAATAAAAAACGCAGAATCTCTTCTTTTATTTCGTACTTCGGCCGCCCAGGTACGCCACTGAAAAGTTGAGGGCAACTCAATGACGAAGATACATTAACATCGTGATCAACCAGGTCTTTGGCGTTTGAGATCAACTGGATTACCGATTCTTCAAGCTCAAATACTTCAGCAAAAAGCAACGTGGTGTGGTAAAGAGAATCAATGCGAAAATCGCAGCAATCTCGGTCTGGACTTCCTTCGAGGTCAACAATACAACCCAATATAGAGCTGCGAAGGAGTCTCAAGAAATATTCTCTGTCACTATTTAATTCCGCCATGTTTTTTTTAACAAATCTTTACTTGAATAATTAGTTGAATAATTACAATTTTTTGCGGGAAATAAATTATTTATAAATTATAATGTAATGAGTCAAATTTCGTGTTCTGAGAGTCACGAATAATGTTACGTCATCACAATGGAATGCTTAACAACAAAATGTGCTAATATGAAACAAAATCTGGTTTTGGAATAGCAAAACGGAAAATCGTCAACAGAAAATGCAGATTACGAAACACAAAATGCGCTATGTTAATTTTGGCGGAACAAAGTCTGGTTTTGGAATAGCAAAACGGAAAATCGTCAACAGAAAATGCAGATTACGAAACACAAAATGCGCTATATTAATTTTGGCGGAGATCACCCTCCATATACATAAACCAGTGCGACATCGTTTTAAAAGAAATAGAGTTATTGTGGGAGCAATAGACGAAGAATGGGAGGCAGATTTGATCATTATGGATTCGTTGAGTAAAGCAAACAATGGCTATAAATACATTTTAACTGTCATTGATGTCTTATCTAAATATGCGTGGGTAGAACCGCTGAAAACAAAATCCGGAGAAAATCTGATTAAAGCCTTTCAGAAGATATGTAAGAAAGGCAGACGTCACGAGAAACTTCATACCGATAAAGGAACTGAATTCACCAACAGACCATTTCAGAAGCTTTTGAAAGATTACAACATATCGTTTTTTACTACGCATAATGATACGAAAGCGTCTATTGTGGAACGATTTAATCGAACGCTCAAGGGAAAGATGTGGAAATACTTTACAGCTAAGAATACGCTAAAAAAGTATATGGATGTGCTACAAAAAATGGTGTATTCCTACAACCATTCGCGACATCGCAGTATTGGAATAAAACCGGTCGATGTGAATCACGAGAATGAAAGCGTCGTGTGGCAACGATTGTACGGACACGAATCTACCGCGCCCATCAAGTATAAATTTAACGTGGGCGATCAAGTGCGAATCAGCAAAGCCAGACGAACATTCAAGAAAGGCTACTTACCCAGTTGGACCGAGGAAGTTTTCACCATAACGAAGCGTATACCTAGAAGACCACCTGTGTATAAAATCTCTGATTATCACGACGAGGAGATAGAGGGAACATTTTACGAACAAGAGTTGCAAAGCATTATCAAGAAAGACACTGAATTTTTTAGAGTAGAAAATGTGGTTAAGTCTCGCATGCGTGGTAAACGCAAAGAATATCTTGTAAAATGGTTAGGTTACTCGAATGATTTTAATTCTTGGGTATCGGCGGATAATGTAAAACATATTTCGAAATAAAAGTATGTGTATCTTATAACCTGTGTTCATTTGTGTCTTATACTCGCCGAGATGACAACGCAGTTTTATCTGACGCTCCCAAGTAACAGTTCTATGAAATATTTCCCTGAGAATACGGTAGCGAATTTTAAAGTGAAACTAGCCGAAACGTTAGAGCTGACAGGGGACTGGGAAGTAGCCCTTTCCGAGTTTAATTATCCTCATACATGGAGCACGATACGCGAAGGCAATCAGCAAACCTTTCTCTATAACATTGGCAAAGGTCCAGATGAAGTGGTCATTATTCAAGGCACACAATACAACAGTGTTACAAACCTGGTTAAAGATTTAAACCAATGCATGACGAAAGAAGGACAAGCTAAGATCAAGTTTACATATAACAAAAATATGCTCAAAGTGATGGTCGATGTGAAAAAGGGCGCAATGGTATGGTTCTCGGGTGATATCGCAACGGCTTTAGGATTCGAGCAGGATACAGTGATTACGAAGAAAACAACGAGTCCTTACGTAGCAGATATAAACGCGGGCTTTGCATCTATGTACCTCTACACAAATGTGGTGGATGCACAATTTGTCGGCGACGTCAAAGTGCCTCTTCTACGAATTGTGAATATGAAAGGAAAATACGGGGAAAACGTTAACCTTAGTTTTCGCAACTTACAATACGTCCCCCTGAAGGTGAAATCATTCGAGACGATCGAAATAGATATAAAGGACGACAAAAACGAAAACGTGTCATTTGGTTTCGGGAAGTCCATCGTGACACTTCACTTTAGACAGAGCAGATCACCGTATTTTATTTAAAGATGAGAGCTACAATCGTTCCAGATGCAAAGCAGTTTCAACAATATTATTTACGAGGACAACGAGGTGGAAGTCTATCTGCTTTTAGAGGTGCACGGATTCAAAGAGGCTACGGTATTGGAAGTTTCTTTAAAAGTATTGCCCGATATGCAATACCTCTGGTGAAACGAGGAGCACAAGCGATTGGACGGAGAGCTCTGCAAGCGGCAACAGATGTCGGTCAAGATTTTCTGGCCGGGAAAAGTGTAAAGCAAGCTGTCAAAGGTCGTGGTATCGCAGCCGTCAAAGATATAGCTCGGCAGGGTGCTAAACAACTCATGGGTAACCAATCAGGAGGCGGTCGCAAACGTAAAACATCTATAAAAACCAATGCATCATCGAAATCTACCAATCGCTCACAGACCAAGAGGCGGAAAACATCTCAAGAAAAACCTACTTTTCTTAAATAATGGCACAAGGCTACGAGACTTTACATAAAGATTCCTGTTCCTGTGGAAAATCTGAACTGGACTTATTTTCTGTTCCTGACACTCAAGTTGAAATGAATAAAGGATTTTGGGAAGACATCGATCCTCTTTCAAGCATTGGAACTTCGGACACTATCGAGTTTCTGTGTGCCTCAAATTCTGATGTCTACACCGATCTGGCAAACAGTTACCGTCACGTAAAAGCAAAGATAACGAATGGAGATGGAACTAACTTACCTGACACCGCCCAAGTAGGTCCTGTTAATTTATGGATGCATGCCTTATTTTCTCAAGTGGAAATTTATCTGAACAACAAACTGGTCACACCATCAAGCATTTCGTATCCTTACCGAGCATATATAGAAACTGTATTGAACTTTAGCAAAGACGCTAAATCGTCTCACTTAACTTCAGCGTTGTTCTACAAAGACCAGGCTGGACGGATGGATGCCGTCAATCCACTAGCAGAAGTTGCCGATGCGAACAAAGGATTAAAGGAACGTCACGTGCATACAAGCCTAAGCAAGTCTGTGGCGATGGAAGGAAGAATTCATTCGGATCTGTTCGCGCAAGAACGCTATATCCTTGGCGCTGTTCCTATCAAGCTCAAGCTAGTGAGATCAAGAGCTCCCTTTTGCCTGGTTTCATCCGCAGAAGCTCCTGGTTTTAAAGTGGTTCTGGAAGAATGCGTATTTCGCGCTCGCCGTGTTAACGTTTCGTCCACTACAATGCTAGGTCATACCCATGCCCTTCAACATATCACAGCCAAGTACCCTATCAATCGTGTAAACTGCAAAGTGTTCTCCGTACCAACGGGAAACATGTCTGGAGATCAACAGAATATATTCCAAGGACTTCTTCCCGATAGAGTTGTGATTGGGATGGTGGATGCAGATGCTTACAACGGAGTTAATAACAAGAATCCTTTCAATTTTAAGAATTACGACACAACATTTCTTGCATTATCAGTGAATGGAGAACACAGGCCTGGCAAACCACTTCACCTAAAGTTTGCCGGAGCAGCAGGGACCAACTATATTTCAGCATTCCAAACGCTGTATGCTGGTACCAACAAGATGTTTCAGAATCAAGGCAACGGTATTACTCGAGACGAGTATGGAAATGGATATACCCTGTACGTGTTTGATTTAATAGCTGATCTATGTGTTGGAGATCATTTTCAACCTATCAGGGATGGGAACGTCTCCCTGGAATGCAAGTTCGGTACGGCTCTAACTGGGGCTATAAATATCGTGGTGCTTGGAGAATTTCAAAATCTTATCGAGATTGATGCCAGCCGTAACGTGCTAAGTGACTTCAGAAGCTAAAATGAACACACGTCAACTGATTCGTGTCTTACAAAGTGACCCATATGCAAAATCAGTGTTTACCGATGTTTTACCCTCGGATCGTTTACCAAGTCAGATACAGAAAAGACCTAGAGGTTTTATTATAAACGTGGATCCCAGCGATGGACCAGGTACACACTGGGTAACTGTTTACGTCACATCGGATGGAAAAGGAGAATTCTTCGACTCTTATGGACAAAGCCCAGAATTTTACAGCAGAAACTTTCAAACCTTTCTACAAGATCATAGCAGTACATTTACTTGGAATGAAAAGACTTTACAGTCACCGTGGTCTCGTGTGTGTGTGGACAATACTGTTTATTTTATGCTTTACATCGTAGTAGAAATATTCCCATGTCAACTATTGTTAGTATGTTTACTGATCAAAAGGAGTGGAACGATACATTAGTTCGTAATTTTATACGTAAATGGTATTTTGTGTAAGAATAAAAAGACACGTTATAATTGTAAAAAATATTTATTCAATAAAATGTTTACAAAAAAGATTATGAATGCCATTTGTATGGATTTTTGTTTCCACGTTTCTTTCTTGGTTTCGCTGGTGTCCCTGGAGACTGTAGTGAGGGCGTCAGAGGGGGGTCGCTAGAAGCAGATGAAGGCTTGTTCCTATATTCTTTAACCAAATGTAGACGCTCTTCGTTTCTGACGATTCCTTCGGGTACATTCAAACGTCCTAAAGCTTTTGCGAACAGTTGCCATCCTGCAGGGTTGAAATTCTTTCTTTGGCGCAGAGTATCGTTGACTAAATCAATGACGTTAGTACCCGGAATAGTTCTTCCTTCAAAAACCATCTGCCCTTGGTCGTTCCAACCAACCACATCTTTATTTGCTTTTATCTTCTTTATCAGTTGTACAGCTCTTGATTTCATCGTGGAAGGTACACTTTCTATGATATCACTCTCGATTTCTCCAGGTGGTTCAGGCATTGTCTCTGTTGAAGGTTCGGGGTCTGCTTCTTCTGCTGCGATAGGCTGGGTATGGGCAATACTTACAGGAACAGGCCGATGCATTCGTTTGTCATAGTAATTGAGATAGCGTTGAAACGTCTGATTATACAGCTTCACTTTATCATCTTGTGTTATATCGTGACGTTGCATCAAACTTTCCATTTCCGAGTCCAACTGGTTCACTTGAGCAGTCAGTGGAAGAACCAAGGGTTTCTTTGTAGTCATGTGTTCAGGGACCAGAACCAGTCTTTTGACATGCTCCATTATTTGGTTAGAAAACTCGCCAATTGTTGGAAAAGGTAAGAATCCATCGAGTAGAAAGGGTAAGAATCCATCTCCTTTTTGTAAAATAACCCTCCTTCTTTTCGTGATCGGGTTGCTCTTATCAGCGATAGCCTCAATATGATCTGAGTATGGTGCAAGCTTTTTATACGTTTTTGGACTAATTTTAATCGTTTCACGGCAAATGTTCAATAGGCACTCGGTTATGGCTTCCAATAAATCTGTATCTGCAGCTTTTATGATGGCTGTTCGCATAGAAGGTTTACACTTTGCCAATACTTTTAAAACATCGTGGTTCCTCTTCACACGGCGGGACATCTTCAAATGAATACGCGTTTGACAGCACTGTATTTTTATACGCGAGGTTGGTAAACGTAATGAGTATCTGTCGGGAAGATTCCGGATCGAAGTCGTATTTCATCGGGACATGGCGGCGTCAGGTCGACAAATATATAAGAATACGGTTCTTTTGTTGCCATCTGGTAAGCCTGCTGGAAAAATTTGGTATTGCTTGGGTATAACTGTTTGGCTAGGTGGACCACCTGACTAGCATCGCGGACATTCTTAGTTAAAACCAAATAACTAGCGTTAAGGGAGATGGTTCGATGCTCTTTACTTTGATGAAACATATTCTGTACGATGTAGATAACACTGAGGTTTCCATGGTGCGACTTTTTCGTGAATAATTTAGCAATCACGGCATCTTTCTCGCCCATCATATCGTCAATGATAAAAAGGTTTCTTGTCACTGGATTGATGCTGTCTAACATGGAATCGGGTAAACCTTGGATAAACTGAATCCCAGGAACTAGGGTCTCTATTTCAGCAAACGTATCTTGATACTCGGAATAAAAATAAACAATATTTTCCGGAGGAGGATCGATCATGACATTTGCGTTGGCTAGCAACTGTTTGACAAATGTTGTCTTCCCCGTCTTGGTGCCTCCAGAGACCATAAGCCCAAATGGATGTTTTAGCTGTATCGAGTATGTTTTTTGACCCTCAGAGGAGAACGTAGATGTCATATTAGTAAATGGGGCAAACGTTGTTACTCTATCACTGATAGACCTTTTGTGATGAAAAGATCTCATATGGCGTAGACGATTACTTGATGTAGCGAATGAATTTTCACAGACTTCACAAACGTAAGGCATGTTCACACAGTGACTGTCAAGCATAAACTGATATCACTCTTTCGTGCAATTGTTTTTTATAAGATTGAATCCTATAGGGTTGAAGCAATGAATCCTAAGATTGAATCATTGAATCTTAAGATTGAATCATCGAATCCTGAGATTGAATCATTGAATCCTAAGACTGATAGGGCCAAAGGGCCATGAAAAAAGCCCTCCGGGCCCTGTTGTAAACTTAATTCATATAAATTCTATGTAGAGAACTAAACTATTCAGTTGAGTTGAATATGGTTACCCTTTCGCTATAAACACTTTCTTTCGACGCGACGTATTTTTTACTGTGGCAACACCGATTTTCCGTTTGAACTTACCCGCTTTTCCATCCTGTTTATGACCCTCATTATCCCATATTCACCAATGTTTACCCATAAAATCCTAATGTATACCTCAAGCAACTAATTATTCACAAATCATGCACATATTTGTGAGTTGCACCATTGCACAAGAATGATCCGTATTTCATCATAACTTGCGTCACTTTTGAAAATAAGCCGAATAAGCGGATATATGTATATAGTCTTATATATTTTTCGATCTCGCCGATTCTTAAGGACTTACAAATCTTCATGCTCACGTACGGTTCATAAACAGCGAGGTTAAACTCCACGGCAAGGCGTTACATTAGTTTGGCCTTCTCTAGTTTGTTTCATTAAATATTCCAAATAATTATGAGTTGTGACATTAACGACCTCTTAATGACCGTTTCCTTTGTCTGTAACATGTGCTCTAGTCAAAATTATTCAAATGTATCAGTCTTAGCAACAAAGTGCATGGCAACATAAATAAAGTCAGCCACATAAACCAAATTGATATATTGTTTTTACTATTTTTCTGTTGAAACCGTTTTAGTTTATATTTTTCTATTTCCACACGTTTTAAATCCTTAACAATTCTTCGCACTGTTTCCCAAAGTGCTTCTTCCTCATAGGAATCCTGTACACTAAAGCGAGATAAGCGATAACTCGGCCGATCTCGTCATGCAGGCCATATGAAGTATACAACTTGATCATGGTAACAGCGAAATATAAAAACATGAATATTTAAACCTTAGCAACGGCTGCTAAAGTTCTATATCGATTGTATCTAGATAAGCAATTTTGATAAAGTTTTATTTCGCTTACAGGCAAATTCGTTCTTCGTGCGGCTTCTCGAGTGGTTTGATCATCTAAGGAATCTCTTACTTTATACACTAGAGGCCTGATGAACTTCGTAAAGCCGTAAAGTCCGGTACATTCGTAAAAGCCGTTATGATTCGACTCCGTGATTTTTAAAATATATTCGCTTCGTTGTTCAAGGCTTCGGAAGGCAAATATCGCAAATAGCCGAAATGATTTGGGTTCATATCTTCGTAGAACTGTTGAAGGTCTAAAGGGTATTTGAACATAAGGGCGATCGTATGAATCTATGTTGGTCGATACACGAACTGAAAGTATAAGATATTTCATTGATAATTCATTCCAGATTATGATATTCAGCCAAGATCGATTGTGCGCATGCGCTGCTTTCGGATTGCCTACTGTCCCACATTCACACTGCCGTAGCGTGGCGAAGTGTATAGATGCAAAGGCGTTTCTTATATTATTAAGAGATCTAAAGAGCGACGTTTTGATAATGACGTAATACCTTCGGAAATCAAGTTCGGAAGGTGTCGGAATTATATGGGAGCGGAGGAAGAGGACTAGGGTTAGTGAAGACTGAAATGCATAATAATAAGGCCGAATAAAATGAACACTTAATTAGGGTTTGGGGTCCTACAGGTACACGAGCTAGGGTTAGGGATCCTGAAGGTTTAATGACGTAATCTGAATAAATAATTAGGGTTAAGGCTTCAAGGAAGACGAAGAGTCTGGTGACGTATGCATAAATAACTAGGGTTAGAGGGTCTGGAAGGAAGACGAGAAACGTGACGTAATCTCAAAATTCGAAAGCTCATTAAAAATTCAATTTACCTAATTAATATTAATGCGGCCTATATGGGGGGGTATCACTACTTATGCTATACATGAAATGAAAGCCTGATTACTCGAACATATTTGCAAAATATCTTTGTAAACTGATTAATAACAGCATCAAAAAAAGGGAAAACGTGTTTACCTTTTGACGCCATTTACGAACTTGTCATCTCCCGCCGATGATACTGTATCTTTTGAACACTGCATTTTATGAACTTTTTGAACACAAATCTTCATTCACCGTATAACCCGACAAAACATATGTACTTTTCGTGTTTAAATATCTCGTTAAATATAAGGACTTTTTCGCACCGCGAAGGCCCTGAGGACGAGGTTGGGCCGTTGACCCCCTTTCCTAAACAAATAAACTAAATGTGACTCTGGAAATAGCTAGGAATCCCGTGTGAGGGACTAAACGCCGGTCGATATTAGCACCCTCGCCCTCAGGCCTTCGGCCGGCGCTTCGCGCCGGGCGAGGGGACAATATACGTAAATATCATTGTGCTACCTTTTTTAAAAAAAAGCGCAATATCGAACATGCCTTGATATTCGTAATATGTCATATTCGTCAAGCGCGGCCTTTCCACGGAGCCCTAAGAAAACATTCGTTAATATTATATCAGAAATTTAAATTTTAATAGTACTTTTATATGTCTGTAGCTGCTGTATTTCAAAAGTTATTCAAGTTAAAGTGGATGTGACATTACTCATTAGTTTCTATTGAAACAAAGCTACACGGTTCAACATAGTTCGCAGTTCGACATTGTCTACATTTATATATCCAAATTTAATACTATCATTGCTTACAATATATTAGCTTTTACTTCAATATAAACATACAGTACCTACATTCGTTGGCTTTCAAATTGCGGTATATGCATACGTTGTGCTGCATACTTTTACATACACAAGCCCAAGTAGCCTATAGCCTGAGTTAACACATATTCCCGTTCGTTTGTTCGATTTGAAATATGACCACACGACCGCCAGCAAATATTACAAACAGGAAGTTCGATTTGGCAAAAATGTCACTTGATCATGGAAAATTTATAACTTCACAAGGCTTGCTCTTTCGAGTAAATGTTGTACGAATTAGATGTATGGCGTTCAAACATTGAATTTTGACATTATAAATGTGCCATATTATTATTGTATGTTATTTTAATATTACAAGGCTATATGATCGCTTTGATATGTGGTGTAGATTCTGCAGCCTATTTATTTGATTCTCTATTTGCTATATAAATTTCTAGCATCATTCTGCTGGCATGCCTGATCCTGAACACTGCTCCAACCTTGTACCACTGCTCCTGGATCAGTCCAGAGGCAACCATATATTATACTATATAAGGTCGCGGCAGTTCAAACTCCACCTGGGCCAATTAAGTAGGGTTTTCTCTAAGGTTGTTTATCAAAATGGGATTTTTAACTTTATTGAAATTGTAAAGTTTTTAGCATTCCTGTAAAATTAATTGAATAAATCATTTGGTAATCTAACATTTCTGTTAGATTAATTGAGATTGTTAATCTCAATTGCTGCTTTCCAATTGATGCAATTGCCAGGATAATCTATATAGTATCTCCAATATGGATTTATGGATTTCTTGTAGGATCCTATAGAAATACAGTACCTATAGGTCCTATAGGAATACCAATTGGAATTAGGGAACATCTTAAGTGCTGACTTAAGCGCTTCTAATTTGCTCTGGTAATGATTCCAGAGTTATGCAGTGACAACCGATAATTTGATTAAATGAGTAGATACAAATATATTTTAAGTGGTACAGGTAACCATTAGCTTTCTTAACATGAACATGTACTTGACTGTATAATACCTCACTATGATCTAACAACGCCAACTGTTAGCCTGGGAACATAAGAACTTTAAAAATTTCGAATCATAGGGAAACTCGGCACCTAGCCTTATGATGAAAAGTATGGTTAGCCACCTTAACCTCTTCCTCTTTTCTTCCAAGATGAAACAAGCTTCGAAAATGTAATACCTGTCACAACACATTTGGAAGCCGTCAATGTGTCCCTCGAAATTATCGAGCCTTCTGTCCACAGTTTGGAAATAGAAACTGAAGTTAGCGTTGTATGCGGAGGCACCAAAGAGGGTTGGAGTCCAGTTGCTGCCGTTGTCCTTTGGTGTAGAATGCTTGGTGTCCTGGGAAATATAAACAACATAGAGAGTGCTGCAATTCACGCCCAAGTCGTAGAGTCGCTGTCTCATGTCTGGCATTTATTGGCAAAGGTAGCGTTTCCTTTACTTTCTTATCTAAAACACGTTTTATTCGTATAACGAGTTGCCCTGTAGTGGCGCCATTGTGCATGCATTAAACGGTAAATAACCAATTAGAATATGTGCTTTGATTAATTTAATGAAATGAAAATTAAGTTTGATTTATTTAAATGCACTCTAAACATTATTTTTAGAAAACCAAGTATATCTTTCAGATTATTCAACAAAATCACATGAAACTTTGTACAGTACAACACTTAAGATCATTACATTGGAATAGCGATCCCAAATTAATTTACTATTTTTAATTTCTTGACTTAATAAAAATGCAGAAACATCTTGATGTCACACGTTATATAATTTGCATATCACACAATTCTAAATATCTGAAGAACGATGTGAGATATGAAAGAGCTCTAAATTACTATTCCTCATCATTTTAGGAGTTCATGCAAGAAAACTTAAAGTGCCCTAACCCCCAAAACGTTTTTGGCTTCATCAAATCTTGACATCATTTCTAGTAATTCTGAAAACATAAAAATGAATTTCTTTAAAATCGCCGATTTTTATGGCTCTTTGAAGTTGGCCAAAACGCAACTTCTTGTGGTACACTTCCGTGAACATAACTCATAACGAGGAGTCTGGAACGAGTACATTTTGTGACGTCACGCAAGGTACTTGTGTCTGAATTTTAGTCTGAAGAGATGATTTTTAGTTGTGTTGCTGCCAATTGTACAAACAATCGTGTCTGAAGACTGGACCGCTGTAAGTCTTCACACCATTCGATATTTTGACGATGTTCAGCCTGAAGCGAAAAACGAAGAAAATTTCGTGAAGGCAAAACGTGTCTACGAACCATCGAATCGTTTAGCAATTTGTTCTGATCACTTCTATCCTGAGGCATTCGAGAGGAGATTCAACATGTTGCCTGGTCAAACGAAGCCTAACTATCCAAAATAAAGGTTGAATGCTAACTAGACTATAACTAACTCTAAAGGAGATCAAAACAAAGTACCGACTACCTTGCGTGACGTTGGACAATAAAATAAAAGCCGAATTATTTATCCAAATTGAATTTTTTTTCACTAAAACACTAAGAATAATGTTTATATCCGATGAGATGAAAATCGTCTTTGGGGTTTGAGGCACTTTAATTTTCATTTCATAGGCACTTTAAAAAAGAGTGTTAAAGTACCCATAACCTCAAAAGATTTTCGTTTCTTTGCTTTCTTTTTGAGATATATCAGTTTGTTTGATATGCAAATGTCTGGAATTTCGTCACACATGCATAATGACTTATTGGAGAAATGTGTATATCTCTTTCATTCTCGAACGAAATCCTTTAAAATCAAGAAGTTTGGTGTTGTGGGAGAAACGCACATACGTCACACTTTAGTGTTTTTATTTCATGAACGCAAAATACTTTATATAAAAGAGGAAAATATAAAATAAGCTTACCTTAAAGCAATAGTGGGCTTGGTGACCTCGTTATTGTCAAGCTTGATGGCTAGCTTAATCACGATCTAACAAGCTTGTATAAGCCATAATCGAACCGAACGTATTGACGTGTTCCTTGTTAGGTACACATTTGGCGTAGTCCACCAACCAATCAGATTCCATAATTCGATTCATTTGTGTCAATCAGAATGGCTAAATCGGAGCAACAAAAATCTTGACAAGTTCGTCAAATATTTAAACCAGTCAGCGCTTGTTATTTGCCTTGAATTTCACCAATCAGAATGGCTAAATTGGGGCAAATTTGTCAAAAAGATTAAAGAAGTTTGATTTTCCACTACCCTATATTTCTAACCCCACATCTAACCTAACTTTTTGTGAAACCATGGCAACAAACAATTAAATCCGCCCCTGGATACAACACCAACAAAATTGATGATAAAACAACGCTTGTTACATACGTCGATATAAGGTTGGGCGGTATATTAGGTTGATCTACATGTACGTCACGACCTTATTCCAACCCAAATTCGACATCGAAACGCGACATATTGTGCCTACTGGGGTTAAGTTACCAAAATTCAGATAAAGCAATATCCAACAATCATGATTTTGCACTAAAATAAGGTTATTAAGAAGATATCAAGCTTTGGAAACCTCAAAATGGATAAAAAGGGATATTTTCAGAGTCAATGCATGCATGCTGTTAATGCCTTATATACCTTATTGTCACAAGGACATTGACATTATTGTCCGAAGGCCTTGATGTTGCATTTAACTGGTACGGTTTGGTCTTAAAATGTATATATTTCGAGTGAAATTCCAAATATTACTTGTAACATGACAAGAAAGGGCTGTGCGAGTAATAGACTGGTTGCACGGAAGCTTCAGCATAAATCTCATTGAAGACAACTAATAATTTAGTTGATTAAACAGTATAGGATAATCTAAAAATTATATTTCTCCTTTCAAAGGTTTAGTTAAAAATATGTTGAACTGATTATTGATGATATTTTATTAAATACATTATTAAATCTACAATTACAGATTAGATTGAATCAAGGCATCTCAGAAGATAATAAATCCACGCCAACCATTCCACAGTTACTCCCTCCATTGCATCATTTCTCCCCTTGGCTATTTCAGGTGAGATACGCAGGATTTTTTGCTGGGGAGGGGGCAGTAGAACAAATGCTGAAGAAAGTGCCCAGGAGTAAGTTGTCAGAGCATTTTTCGTACTCTGTAATAATTTAATAATCAACATTACATATTTTGAATTTTTGGGGGTTTGCCCCTGCTATGTACGGCCATGCACAGACATTAAAATAATAGTTTCATCTATTGGTGAACTGCTCGAGCTATATATTACTCTGAATCCGAGTAGTTCAATGGTTAGAGCGTCTCATCGGTGATAAGAAGGTTGTCAGTTTTCCTCATGTATAAATGTAGGAAATCTATTGGTATAGGTAATAGCTTTTGAGTGCAATTTGGAACACCTGAGTTTTTCAAAAAACTCATGAGTGCACGTTTTTTCAAAATTGCATGAGAAACTATGCTATTACTTATTATTATAAAACTAGAAATACGTGTACGCAACAACCCCTCGCCCACCGTAATAGGCGATAACAATCAATAACCCATTGATTTGCCAATCGAATGGACTTTATAGAAAACACTACATGTATCTCTGAGAGCCTTTAAACTATCAATCTTGTGTTGTTCTGAATTTCATTGTTTCATAATTAGACATCAAACTAAATAACTCAAAGTGTTTACTTTTTTGGGTGCATTATTATATCAACCTGCAATGATTAAGATTTGTTTCATATGTAAAGGCCGGATCCTCACTGTGATGTCACACTGTATAATAACTTACTGAAAATGCATGTATATTTTGGGATTATTCAATCAAAGCACTCAAAACTCAAAGCGAAAACTCAAAGCGTACAAAAAGTATCTCACTACTGACAATTAATCATTTTGAGGCTGCTACGTACATAACGTGTCTAGCAGGTTTTGCTATATATAATACAGGGCATAATTTTTCACATTATTATAAATTCTAGTTAATATTTGTTACTATTATTAAGTTACAACATTATTTGTTACTATTATTATTAAGCAAAAACTTGAGTAAAAAGTGCCAACAGATTGCCTGTTATGCATTTTGAAACATTTTTCTATACCGTTTATAATCTCTCCCACTCAAAACCCCTTTGGAAGTAAGAACTGCATATGAAATGCCGGTTTTATATATATATTTAAGCTACTCTTGTTTAAGTGCTTTCTGAAGGATATTTAAAGTAGATTTTATTAAGATAGATTTTATTACATTTCTTACAAACAAACAATCAAATGTAAAATTAATATAATATGTGTGATCACTCGAATTAAAAGTATTACCTTCATCAACAAATCTGGCAACACACTAATTGGGCATGCACCACAAGAGCATTTATATGTGCATTTTTTAAATTGGGGGAATAAAATATGATTCTGGACATATAAATTAAACAGCTTTATTCCCATGGAACTGAACCTGAGAGACTTTTTTTGAATATATATATGAGTAAATTATATCACATTATCACCACATTGATCAAGGGTGCACTTCACCTGCTTGTTGGTTGAGCTGACACATCCATGCAATATATCTCGTATTATAAAATAATCGGAAGTAAATGAGCGACAACATGCTGTCTGATTGAGATAAAAAACCGTGTCATTATAAGTCAATATTAAAGCATAAGCTAAGCTGACGTGTTCCTCGCGTAGATTTTGTCGTTTTTGACGTAGTGTAAATCACAAAAGGAAGTCAAAGAATACCTGGATACAAGACTAATCAAGGTACTAACACAAGAGAATGTTTTAACTGCAACGTTGAATACATTTTCATCGCTAAAATCGCTAACATGTTTCCTCGCAACGCACATATCAACGCCGCTTATAACAGTTAAATCTGCATTTTTCATGGGCTTTTAGTGTTAATTTAATGGTGTTATTTTATAAAAGGAATAAAAAGCTTTGTCTTGTGTGATTATCGAGTTATAATGGCACTCGAAAAGTTAGTAAAACACAGTGGCGAAGCTGGTCGTAGCAACTGGTCATATGTAAATAGTTTCAAAATTTGCATGCCGTACGACGAAATGCTAACCTAATATCATCAAAACCCTAAACCTAACCCTAAATCTAGCCAAATTACTAACCCTAACCAAAAAAACTATGCAGAAAAGGCAAATTAATTGCTCAACACAGACTCGCAGTGTACTATTATTAGTCATTATTTGAGAAATTATTAATTTATTTACCTTTATTTGTGTCTGTTCTTGCCCGTTAACACTGCAGTCTACAATTACGGCTTGAAATCAGCTGAAAAAAGTCTGTATTATTTGATGCTTTAGTCCAGAGGTTCTGCAACTTCTAGTACGCCGCCCGCTCCGAAAACCCAAAGCCGCCGCCCCCCCCCCCCAAAAAAAAACGCTTTCGGTTTTCGGGGGGGGGGAGGGCGGCGGCGTAAAGGTACGTTTGTCGCGCTGACGTCAATTTAAATTTAAACGCCAAATGTAACTTCCGCCGTTTATAGTACGTACGTCCCAATCACAATTCCTTACCCTAATAATCCTAACCTAACCCCTTGCACTGCCAAATTATCCCTCTCTAACCCCAATTTTCCTTTGTTACCACGGCAACAATAAAGGATCGTTTACCATACATACAAATATATATATATTCCGACATAAAGGCTACTTTCACTTCCCCTTGCATAAAAAAGCGCGGGAAAAAATTCCGTCAAGATTAGCACCCTCGCCCCAGGGCCTTCGGCCCTGGACGGCGCTTCGCGCCGCCGGGCGAGGGGATAACTGAAAATAAATGCGTGACTACACGTGCTGTGATTGGCTACTGATCCTGCTTTATAATTCAGTAAAGCATAAGCTGTCGCCATCTTCTGACTAGATTTTGTCGTTTTTTACGAATTTTACTTCGTTTTAATAGCGGAGCACACAGATGATGTAGGTTGTTGATGTTTGTCCGCATTTACCATTAAATCTAAGTTCTAAACAACAGGAAATGAGTCATTTGGGAATTCTCCAGACTCAATTTTAGTTTGTTTGTCCGCATTTTGGGTTAAAAATAGAATCTGTGCGCTACGCTATTACAAAAGACGTCAGGAAATGCCTGCATGATACAAGTTAAATCAACGTGTCGACATAAGGAAATGTTTTACCTGCAAGTTTAAGTGCATTTTCATCGCCGAAATCGCCAACGTGTTGTTGAGAAAAGGTACCTAGCAACGCCACATAGGAACGTCTTTTAACTGGTAAATCTTCATTACTTTGCGGATGATATGATGTTTTTTATAAAAGAAATAAAAAACTTTGTCGCTGTGATATTATGTCGTTATAATGGCACTTAAGAACCAAGAAACACACTTGGCTATCGCCTCGTGTGTTAAACGCTTCTCTCGTGCCATTATAATGACTTAATATCATACGACATGGTTTTTATTTCTTAAATAATATACAGGAAAATATTCGTGACAATAACGCCGAACCTTCACTTTGGTATTGTGTCTACTGGAAGTAAACGCTAATGTTATTGATGGCGAAGGATATTTGTTTGTGTATGTATGTACGTCACGTAACCAAATTACGGAGCTGATCCGGATATTGCCGGGTGCGTGATTTACTTGCTTTCATTTTTTTATTAAACCTCCAGTTTAGCAATATTTGTAATATTTTTAAACTTATGAACCAAAAATGCAACTTCGAAGTAAACGTCGCAGAAGCGAAAATCAAATGGCAGTAAGCAGTCTGGAACGCATCGCACAGATCGCAAGTGACTAGTTAAGTCATGTTCTTGAACCCTTGAATGTTCATAAAAAGCAGCAGGAAACTCTATTATAGAGGAGTCCCTAGCTTATATTTATCTTTGAACAGCGGAATATTTTCAGATGAAATGAAACGTGCAAAAGTCACACCTATTTATAAATCAGGTGATAAATTAG
Source organism: Chrysogorgia sp. JL179-B06 (assembly GCA_035772405.1). NCBI lineage: Eukaryota > Metazoa > Cnidaria > Anthozoa > Scleralcyonacea > Chrysogorgiidae > Chrysogorgia > Chrysogorgia sp. JL179-B06. Next base: position 713,987 of record JAYKKM010000190.1, on the reverse strand, counting down.
ACTGTGGAAACTACATGCCTACTGTATTTCAGTGATATCAGCTGTCGCAAAAATTATTGAGAAGATCATCTACAATTGATTAATCGATTTTCTAAACGTTAACGAGATAGTTTCCACCAATCTGCAATCAGGCTTTCGTCTGCGGCATTCGGCCAAAACTACTCCTACATTCTACAAACCAATGTCTTGTTAATATGGACAAAGGCTTAATTGATGGGATTCTATTCTTAGACTTTAAAAAGCCTTATTTTAAAGCTAGATTACTATACGGGATAAAGAAAAATTAGTCATGCAATGTCGTAAGCTGAAAATATTACATGTGGTCAAACCTTGGTCCAGTGTTTCATATTATAAGTAGATACCCCCATCAAGAGTGCAAAGGGATGCCGCCGCACTTTGATTGGTCGAACCTTAGCTGAAATCTAACGAGTGATCCAGTCGAACGATTCACCTTAGATGACACAATTACAGTAAATATTATTTATGTCGTGATGCCGAATGGTGGGACGGGAAGAAAACGAACGTGATCGCAAACCTAGACAAATAGCGCCAATTTATATTAACTAGACTAGAAATACTTATACGCAACTACCCCTCGCCCGCTCACTGTTTGAAAGTTTTTTTGCTCACAGTACTTCTTTTAGTTCTTACTTTTAGTTGTACTTGAATTAGATAATTGCACATTCATTTCCCAAATTGAATAGACTTTCAGTGGACAATATCTGAGAGCTTTGTGTTCGAATTTAATTGTTTCATAGGATATCAAAATAAATAACTAAATACATTAGTAGTAATAGTTAGTATAAACAGACACTATTGGCTGTTGAAGGAAGAAAGTGCATCTTTATCATAGGGGATTGTTTCATTATACTAAAATACAATAGGTTCAGTGACCGTGCACCGTGCACAAAATTGCATAAAGACGAACAAAAATATAGAACAAAGACTTTAGCTGAGTTTCCAAACCATATCTCGATTGACTATGCCTTAATTGACATATTCAGCATATGCAACTTTCGAGTTAAAATTAGTTTTTGTAACATTGAACTGTACATATATGAATTATGTGTTTATATTTGCAATAACTTTAATCCCCTCGCGCCGGCCGAAGGCTGAGGGCGAGGGTGCTATTAGTCCCTTATCACGGTGATGCTTGGCAGGGTGGGCTAAACTAGAATCGAGTTTACTTATGTATATATATATATGGATCAACGGCCAGTCGGCCACCGGGCGAGTGGAATATATATCCATCATTGTGCTTGGTTGCCCTGTTTACGGGGCAGAAAGTATGGCCAAAAACATAGAGAAAACACCAGCAATCAACGCGAAATACGGCTTGCTAAGGAAAAAAAAACACAGCGATACTATTAGTGAGACCGTGAACAAAGGCGACAAGTTTGGTGATGCTTAATACAATATTAAATGTGACTACAGACAAACGCTGCTAGGTAAGTGACTTAAATAATAGCCAATAGGTCTGGATATTTTAATCGGTAGTATATACACAAGCTTTCTCTGCCATTGTTATGCTTTGCTTTCTCTGCCATTGTTATGCTTTTGCTTTATCTGCCCATTGTTATGCTTTTGCTTTCTCTGCCATTGTTATGCTTTTGCTTGCAAAACTCTGGTCCCTGAATGTAAGATTATCACTATAGGCGATAGCCGAGTGTTTTGCTAGCATCTCGAGTGCCATTATAACTCGACATTATAACTTAAAATACGTCAAAACGACAAAATCTATGCTTTATTGAGCTATAATGACACAGTTTTTGAGCTCAATCAGACCATAGACCCATCAGACAGCGTGTTGTCGCTCATTTACTTCCGATTATTTTATAATCCCCTCGCCCGGCGGCGCGAAGCGCCGTCCAGGGCCGAAGGCCCTGGGGCGAGGGTGCTAATCTTGACGGAATTTTTTCCCGCGCTTTTTTATGCAAGGGGAAGTGAAAGTAGCCTTTATGTCGGAATATATATATATTTGTATGTATGGTAAACGATCCTTTATTGTTGCCGTGGTAACAAAGGAAAATTGGGGTTAGAGAGGGATAATTTGGCAGTGCAAGGGGTTAGGTTAGGATTATTAGGGTTAGGAATTGTGATTGGGACGTACGTACTATAAACGGCTTTTGGGAAGTTACATTTGGCGTTTAAATTTAAATTGACGTCAGCGCGACAAACGTACCTTTACGCCGCCGCCCTCCCCCCCCCCGAAAACCGAAAGCGTTTTTTTTGGGGGGGCGGCGGCTTTGGGTTTTCGGAGCGGGCGGCGTACTAGAAGTTGCAGAACCTCTGGACTAAAGCATCAAATAATACAGACTTTTTTCAGCTGATTTCAAGCCGTAATTGTAGACTGCAGTGTTAACGGGCAAGAACAGACACAAATAAAGGTAAATAAATTAATAATTTCTCAAGTAATGGCTATTAATAATAGTACACTGCGAGTCTGTGTTGAGCAATTAATTTGCCTTTTCTGCATAGTTTTTTTGGTTAGGGTTAGTAATTTGGCTAGATTTAGGGTTAGGTTTAGGGTTTTGATGATATTAGGTTAGCATTTCGTCGTACGGCATGCAAATTTTGAAACTATTTACATATGATCAGTTGCTACGACCAGCTTCGCCACTGTGTTTTACTAACTTCTCGAGTGCCATTATAACTCGATAATCACACAAGACAAAGCTTTTTATTCCTTTTATAAAATAACACCATTAAATTAACACTAAAAGCCATGAAAAATGCAGATTTAACTGTTATAAGCGGCGTTGCTATGTGCGTTGCTAGGAAACATGTTAGCGATTTTAGCGATGAAAATGTATTCAACGTTGCAGTTAAAACATTCTCTTGTGTTAGTACCTTGATTAGTCTTGTATCCAGGTATTCTTTGACTTCCTTTTGTGATTTACACTACGTCAAAAACGACAAAATCTACGCGAGGAACACGTCAGCTTAGCTTATGCTTTAATATTGACTTATAATGACACGGTTTTTTATCTCAATCAGACAGCATGTTGTCGCTCATTTACTTCCGATTATTTTATAATACGAGATATATTGCATGGATGTGTCAGCTCAACCAACAAGCAGGTGAAGTGCACCCTTGATCAATGTGGTGATAATGTGATATAATTTACTGTAATCATGATGATGATATTCAAAAAAAGTCTCTCAGGTTCAGTTCCATGGGAATAAAGCTGTTTAATTTATATGTCCAGAATCATATTTTATTCCCCCAATTTAAAAAAATGCACATATAAATGCTCTTGTGGTGCATGCCCAATTAGTGTTTTCCCAGATTTGTTGATGAAGGTAATACTTTTAATTCGAGTGATCACATATTATATTAATTTTACATTTGATTGTTTGTTTGTAAGAAATGTAATAAAATCTATGTTAATAAAATCTACTTTAAATATCCTTCAGAAAGCACTTAAACAAGAGTAGCTTGAAATATATATATAAAACCGGCATTGCATATGCAGTTCTTACTTCCAAAGGGGTTTTGAGTGGGAGAGATTATAAACGGTATAGAAAAATGTTTCAAAATGCATAACAGGCAATCTGTTGGCACTTTTTCCTCAAGTTTTTGCTTAATAATAATAGTAACAAATAATGTTGTAACTTAATAATAGTAACAAATATTAACTAGAATTTATAATAATGTGAAAAATTATGCCCTGTATTATATATAGCAAAACCTGCTAGACACGTTATGTACGTAGCAGCCTCAAAATGATTAATTGTCAGTAGTGAGATACTTTTTGTACGCTTTGAGTTTTGAGTGCTTTGATTGAATTATCCCAAAGATATATATACATGCATTTTCAGTAAGTTATTATACAGTGTGACATCACAGTGAGGATCCGGCCTTTACATATGAAACAAATCTTAATCATTGCAGGTTGATATAATAATGCACCCAAAAAAGTAAACACTTTGAGTTATTTAGTTTGATGTCTAATTATGAAACAATGAAATTCAGAACAACACAAGATTGATAGTTTAAAGGCCCTCAGAGATACATGTAGTGTTTTCTATAAAGTCCATTCGATTGGCAAATCAATGGGTTATTATATAAGATATATATAAGATATATATACATGCATTTTACTAAGTTATTATACAGTGTGACATCACAGTGAGGATCCGGCCTTTACATATGAAACAAATCTTAATCATTGCAGGTTGATATAATAATGCACCCAAAAAAGTAAACACTTTGAGTTATTTTGTTTGATGTCTAATTATGAAACAATGAAATTCAGAACAACACAAGATTGATAGTTTAAAGGCTCTCAGAGATACATGTAGTGTCTACTATAAGTCCATTCGATTATATCTATTTTTAAGTAAAATAACTAATTAGCACTACGCTACTGCATGACGGCGGGCGAGGGGTTGTTGCGTACACGTATTTCTAGTTTGTTAGGAAATAAGACCGCCATTGATACCAGTGTTAGCATTGAAGAGGTTATCCTGTATAAATATTGTTGTATTGTTATTATCCCCTCGCCCGCTGAGGGCGAGGGTGCTAATATCGACCGGCGTTTAGTCCCTTATCATGGGAGATGCGAGTGAGTTATTATATGCATCAACGGCCGTCCGCGCGACATCGGGAAATTTGGTCCTGGTAACTAGATACTCGGCATTTGAATTAATATTTAAATTGCAACCGTCATATGATTGCGAATGCAAAAATTGAAACGATTCAAAGGGTTTTTTTCCAACAGAGACGAACGTTTTCTGAGGAAATAGAAATCCGACTCCGAATATGTATTTTGACTCGCAAATTCTGAATCTGTTTTCAGAATTGAAAACGGTTAAATATTGATCGAGATAACGTTCAAAATAATATACGACGAAGTGACCAGCTTATAGCCGACTAATTTATAAGTACATAGTGCAAACATCCCTATCAAGTGCACTATAATCAACGCGAGGAGCTTGAAGAGTAAGGATGTCATCACCAATACAACGACTTTTAATCTCCAGCGATTTCAAAATCTAGTATACGCCGAAAATTTGGACATTGTCTGTGTCAATGAGACATGGATCAACAAAAACATCAGGGATGCAGAGATACTACAGTGTGGCTATACCATCTTGAGAAAGGACGGAATTAATGGACGTGGCGGCGGCGTCCTGATAGGCGTTAAGACCGGTTCATTTAAATTGGTGAAGGAAATCTCACCGAAGGAAGAGGAAATGCAGCACTTAGAGATTGTGGCCGTTATCTGAAAACTGCCTCCAACCGTAATCTTATATTTTGTTCTTGCTATTGACCGCCTGATGCTGATCCAACTTGAATGGAGAAATTCACCAAGCACCAAGCTTGTGATCAGTATAAGAATATAGTGATATCAGGCGACTTCAATCTACCTAACATCTCAAGACTCCACAGGCAATATGGTAGGTTCTGACTAACTAGATTTTATTGAGTTACTTGACGATCATTTTCTATCGCAACTGAACACCACACCGACACACGGCAGCAATGTACTGGACCTTGTAATCCCTAGCGTGCCAGAATTAGTTAACGTGACTGAGATACTTCCCCCAAAGAAAACCGAAATCATTACGGATCACTGCACAATAATGTATGAATTCTCTGCTTATGTGAAGGCTGCAACAAAGGCTCATAGATTTGTTTACAATTACGACAAAGGTGACTTTGTAGGTCTATGCAATGCATTAACTGCAATTAATCTAGCTTCCCTGATTAGTGATGGTGATGACATCAACACAGACTGGCAACAATGGAAGGAAGCATTTCTGACAACGGTTGGGAATCCCATTCCATTGAAGAAGCTGAGAGGACGAAACCCTGCACCATGGATCACTGGTTCTATCCTAAATATGATCAAGAAAAGGGACTCAGTGAGGAAAAAACTGAAGTCATCTCCCAGCAAATACCAACATGAGAAATTTAAACATCTACGTGCTGAAATCAAGTGTTTCCTGCGAGAGACTGAGAGAGTCGAGATAAATGCTTTTGTTCTCTTGTGTCGAAGACCAAGAACAACCCGAAACGCTTTTTGTCAGTACTGAAACGAACCTCAAAGTCACGAATTATTCCCGATTTGATCTCAACGATTACCGGCGTAACCAGGGATTCAGTAACTCCACCACTGAGAACCACTGCTGACAACCCCGAGGGAAATACAAATCTGTTGCTACATTGCATCATTGCATTGCTACATTGCAACATTGTATTGCTACATTTCAACATTGCATTGCAACATTGCATTGCTACATTGCAACATTGCATTGCTACATTGCAACATTGCATTGATTCTTTGCATTGCTACATTGCAACATTGCATTGCTACATTGCTACATTGCATTGCGACATTGCTACATTGCAGTGCTACATTGCTACATTGCATTGCTACATTGCTACATTGCATTGCTACATTGCATTGCTACATTGCATTGCTACATTGCATCGCTACATTGCTACATTGCATTGCTACATTGCATTGCATTGCTACATTGCATTACATTGTTACATTGCATGTTATAACATTGCATGTTATTATTATTAACATTATTGCTACATTGCATCATTGCATTGCTACATTGCAACATTGCTACATTGCATTGCTACATTGCATTGCTACATTGCAACATTGCATTGCTACATTGCCACATTGTATTGCTACATTGCAACGTTGCATTGCTACATTGCAACATTGCATTGCTACTTTGCATTGCAACATTGCATTGCTACATTGCAACATTGCATTGCTACATTGCAACATTGCATTGCAACATTGCATTGCTACATTGCAACATTGCATTGCTACATTGCACCATTGCATTGCTACATTGCAACATTACATTGCTACATTGCAACATTGCAACGTTGCATTGCTACATTGCAACATTGCAACATTGCAACATTGCATTGCTACATTGCCACATTGCACCATTGCATTGCTACATTGCAACATTGCATTGCTACATTGCAACATTGCATTGCTACATTGCAACATTGCATTGCTACATTGCATTGATGTAGCAACATTGCAATGCTACATTGCGTCCGCTGATGACAAGATTGCAATCCAGATGGACCTATCCAACATGGAAGCTTGGTCTTCAGCTTCTGGTCTACTCTTTTATGAGAGCAAATCTAAGTTGTAATCTATCATGCAGAAAATAAAGTTGGTCGCCACCACATACAAATGAAAGGCATGCTTCTATATGCAACAAAAAGTGAACGGGACCTTGCTGTTGGATATCCTCAGACCTGAGTTGGAGCAAGCAAGTTTCTGCAGTCAACTCATGCAAACCAATTACTGAGGTTCATCAGGAGAAACATGCAGTACATCTAAAGCACTTAGGTTATGCTACACAGGTCTGGGTACCTCAGAATATTGATCTAGTCACGAAGTTGGAGCAAATTCAAAGGCGGGCAACCAAATACATATTAAACCTGCCATTTACTTAGGATAGGATACCTTTATGTTAATAGGGTAGCTGTTTCAGCGATTATTACAAGTATAAAAACACTGCTATCAACAGAGGCCCTATAATATACTTGTCTTGATAGCTATAGCTCTAGGCTACTTTCATTATCCTTACTTCCCATTTGTTATTGAGGGCCACGAGTTTGTTAGTGCTATGCACTATTTAACAGTTATTCCACGAACTCGAGCAGTATATGAGCTGATAGCCGACGAGAGTGAGTGGAATAACTGTTAAATATGTTGTAAATGTTCACATTACAATGGTGAAAGTTGAAGACTGGACTTTTTGTCGTGGAGCTGTGTTGTTGTTCGTTGAATGTGATCGACTGATTATTGACAACTGTTGTCGACTGTGCATCAAGTTGACCAAAAGAAACTGAAGGAACATCCGCTGAACTACTGCCTTCTTGCGTAGAAATCTGGTTCTCTTTATTATCTGGATTTGTTTGATTCACGATTGCAGGAATTGTTGAGTCGTTGGAGGTAATGTAGCTGCTCAAAATCGACGACATGATCTCCTGTTGACGTGCGGATGGACGGCTGCTGTAAGACTCGATGTATGTATCGGATTTATGGCCGGTTACAGACTTTATTAAACGGGTTTCTTTTATAGAGTGATTTGTCAAAGGAGGCTCAATACCAGCTCTTTTGGTCATCACACGAAGCAAATTGCCCAGCGTAGCTTCGCCGACTGGCATGTTTGAATACCAAACCCCGTTGTTGATATCAAACTTATTGCATTTTGAATCTTTTGACCGCTGAAAGGGCAGACCGCTGAAAGGGCAGATGCTTGAATCTCGAATACGGAAGATTTTGCCGTCGGACTCATCTTCGGTGTCGCACAATCGTACTTGATAAGAGCCACCAGAATATGGAACACTTTAGCCGACGAACTAAACCTATGTATGGAAACCCTTAATTTATTCAAATATATTAGTACATATAGTGCCCTTAAACCAAATACCTCGCACCAGCGGGAACATTTTCTTGCGGCCGTTCCCACTGCAACACCTGCCCTTTTCTCAATCCCACTACAGTTATTACTGCCCCCAAATTCGACCACACAATCCGTTAAACTTTTTCATGCACGTCCACCAACATCATTTATTGTATTTCTTGCGATAAATGCCCTAAAATCTAAATCAGTGAAACTGGGTGACGCCTTTCAAACAGGTTTGCTGAACATCTTCGTTCCGTGAGGAACAATGATGTTGACAAACCTGTAGCCCGCCATTTCAACAGCTCTAACCATTTGGTTTCAGACATGAAAGTCTGTGCCATTCTTCCCATCTCAGGTGGTAAAGATAATCGCAAACGGCAAGAGAAGCGTCTCATTTTTAAACTTGGCACCACACATCCTCTTGGTCTTAATGAACGTTTTTCTTTTATTTAATTTCCTACAAGTTTTTTGTTATTTTAGTTTGCTTGGAACGTTTTTATTATTAGCTTATGCACTTTCATTCCTTTTAAAGTTTTTGTTTCTTACGTACCGCTTCACTATCGCCTAATCCCCTTGAATATTGGACCTGTCATTTCTCCCTCCCCCTCAGTCTGTTTGCTGATCGACTGTGGAAGTTACAAATGGTTTGGCTTTACGCATCTCATTGATTATTAGTTTGTTTATCTCTTGTGTATTTGATTGGCTACTTTCTACTTGTGACACCTTGTGACAAGCCCTATTTATTTTATCTCGTTTTACTCTGATGAAGGGTTCCGCTCGAAAAGTCTGTATTCGTCATTAAAAATCTTGGCAGTTTACCACCTTTTCACTTTGCTATATATCCAAAACACTGTCTATGCAGATTTCTACTTTTTTAATCCAACATTTTTTTCCACTCGAAGTTAAACCATCTGTATCCAAAGATTCTACAGACGAATCGACGAATACAATATCCGAGGACTTGCGAGTCAATGAAACTGCCAATATAAATGTACGAATTTATGCTGACCAATAACCTAACAAACTTACATGTACGGACACACCTACATCTCAGTTTCAAGTAGAGTCGAATGTTGTAAGATGTAATTATGTCTATGTGGTTTTTTTACGTTTGTTGATATTTATTGGTTAAATAAAGAAATTTATTACACTGTCAAATTAGGGAATGAAGTGGTTGCGTTGTGGGAAGGAGGTGTGTTCCAAAGTGTATGCTTGTATTTATTCTTGTGACAGTGTTGGCAGGTGTGTTCTGCAGAACATACATCAGTTCAATGGCCAGTATGGTTGCAGTTGGTGCTATAACCCAGGATCGACAGTTAGATCAAAAGCAACTAAGATAAGATATGCATTGCAACATGTAGAGCTTGGGCCTCCGGCCCTGGGACCAGACCGGGCGAGGGGACAAGCATGTGAAGGGTATCCACATCCATCACACAATGCCATGCTTTGTTGAAACAGCAAATGTGTTTGATCTTTTTTATTTGTGTTACCATATGTGTTATTTCGGCCGAACTTGAATTACTAAACGCAAATGACTAAACGATGGTAAAAAAACTTTCAAAATAACCATTTATACTATGTCAAGAACGTTTCAGTACAAAGATAAAATTTAAAATTCGATATATACGCAACAAACTAGCAAACAACTTTACTTTTTAAGTCCCGACAAAGGTTTCATGATTCTATCACCCGCGTTCGAGCAAGCCATTGTCTGTAGACGTTGCCTGTTGACGTAATTTACCTACAGACATGAGATAGAGTAAAAGATGCATAATAATTAAAATTATTGGATAAGGTTGAGCATGACACAGAGAATTGTAATGACGGGGGTTCATTGTTTTATTATACATTTAATGTGTTATCTATATCGCTGAACAAAATAACAAACTTCAAAACGATGGTAATCAACGTACATAATAAAGCTTTGCAGTGTTAAGTACGTTTTAGTACGAAAATAAAACTGAAAACTGTTTAATGTTGTGTTTCATATTCCTGCCATTGTTATATTTTATTTTCGCGCGAACTTCACAAGCGATAGTAAAAATGTAAAAAGAACATTTTACAATTCCAATAAAACTTGTGGTCAATTGTAAATAAATCTTACTTATAAGGTCCTGTCAGAGTTCTTTTTAAATTTATTTTTCATTGTTCTGCCACTGTCATGTTCAGTTTTGGGCAAGCCACGAGCGAGCAAGAAATATCTGTTGGTTTGCAGATATCAACCAATCTAAATCGAGAGTAAAAAGTATATTCTTTATTCATTAAAAAAAAAATGTTATTGTTAATATCACTTGGACGTTTTGTCTCATAACCTGTGTATCTAATGTATACGTACAGTATGATGGGTCTTGTCTATGTGCTCCTGCTTCACTTTGAATGCATTCTGCTTCTTTGTCAATATCAACATGTATGTCTGATATTATTTTTGAGAACAAATAATTTTCTATTCTCTCCCAAGGCTACTTATCTTCCTGAGAAATACAAGCATGGTCGTCTCATTGCTTATCAACTATTGTGTTCCATCATGGTGAGAGAACAAGATAATCCTTTGTCTGAGGATTGTTTGAGACATTTGTACCAATGTTTGCACGATGGATTGACCGGCACAGATCAGGTGAGAGGCCAACGTTGGGGAGATATGATCTATGATTACTTTACCCGCGCTAATAATAATAATATAATAATATACCGTTTATTTCAACTCTGTTGCAGCATAAGCTGAATTATCGAGTTTAATGCAACAATACGAAATAAATATAGTATACACTTATACATGCAAACTAAATATATTAAAATACTTAAAATAACATAGCTCTCAATTCTCATTGTTTTACATCGTCTGAATGCGATCTCAAATTATATCCAGTGTTTCTGGTCAAAACTTTAGGAATGAGAAAGTGGAGAGGATGATGTGTTAACTTCATACTATTAATCAAACAAATCGGAGAATTGATGAGACTTGAAAATTCAAACTCGCCCTTGTTTGACTTGGTAGTCAAATGGGAGCGATGCTGAGTTTGCAACTATCATCAACTCTCATGTACTTAACTCTTATCGACTTCAATTACATTAGTTTTACCTTTTGTGTTAAATTTTAAAACTTTGGAAATGCTTTAACAAAGGTTACTTGAACTGTTTGGGAGAAAATACTTCTAAAATTGAAAGAATCAACAATGTTATAACGTAATGAAAGAGACATAGTTTGATGCTACTCTGGCTTTAAAAGTTTTTTTGAACGTAACTTTAAAAGTTACTGTCCTTGACCCAACGTTTCGACACTCTATAATATAGTGTCTTCAGGGGTAATCGTTGTAAAATTAGGATCCCTATTTATACCCTGAACCGATGATGACGTTATCTATTAACAACATGTAATTAACATGATCTAACTATCGTTGCCATCCATATTTCAATAATCGATGTAAGGAGAATAAGGTATTGCCCATGAACTTGAGGTTTAAACCTCCTGTGAGAAATGCAAAAGGGTATAAGCTCATGGAAAATACTAGTTTCTCCTTCCATAGATTGTGTATAGGTCAGTGTCATCACTCCATATGGAATTTGCGAACCGAATATGATCTTACTCTTAACGAGCTCTCTGTTTTGTTTAATGAATCTGACATCAAATTGGTGGAAGATTTTTGTTGTTTTAGTGAGAGAAGGGAGTCCAAGGCACAACCAAAAATTGCATTGTTTGTCTGAAAAAAACATGGTATCTGGTTCTACAAGCTCATCTTTGAAAGTGGGTATTAAATCTTTCTAATAAAGTGTTATCTGACTTGGAAAGGAGCGGTCTAGAAAAAGGTCTAAATTTTGCCATTGTACCTCACAAAGTTCCAACAGCTGAGATCATCGCTGATGTCGAAGAAGGTTGTTGAACTAGGTGATGATCAAAAATGTATGGTAAGGGCGGAGGTCAGTAGCATTCTTAGGCGGTCAAACCCACCTTTGAAAAATATGGACAGTAACATTTTCAAAGCTCTGACTAATAGCTCTGAAGAGAGATCCAGATAGGCTTGTTCTATCAGTAGATAAAGGTATAAATTGTGTTGTGGACAAAAGTCAATATCAAGAAAGCCTTATTGTTGCTTAGTGATAGAAACACCTATAGTATTTATTCTATTCTGCCATCCGATCCAACTGGTAAATTTCAAAGAAAGTTAAACAAAATGTTACTTGATTTTAAAAAGCAGGTAAGCAGTGATGGGCTATCTACACGATTTTACGGCTTACCAAAAATTCACAAAACGGGAATTCCTTTGAGACCTATTGTCTCATTCATCAATTCTCCGACTTATGGTATATCGAGTCATTTGGCACATGTTTTGTCACCTATTGTTGGGTCACACAGTCAAAAATTCCCTTGAATTTCCGGATTTTATTAAGCGTAGGATTACTCCTAATACCGATGATGAATTGGTATCGTTTGACGTCGTTTCTCTCTTCAACAAAATATCAGCTGATCTTGCTATCACAATTGCCAACAATAGACTAAGACAGGATGTTACTTTAGATCAAAGAACATCGTTGCCTGTTCAGGATCTAATAGAACTCTTGACTTTTTGTCTAAACACAACTAGTTTTGTGTGTGACGGCACTTGCTATCAACAGGTTTTTGGCACAGCCATGGGTTCACCCGTTTCTGCTGAGATTACTAATTTAGTGATGGAAGACATTGAACAAAGAGCATTAGCGTCCGTGTCAGTGAAGCCTTTCTTTTGGAAACGATACGTCGATGATGTCATTTCTGCAATATCCAAGTGGAAATTATTTTGAATCACTTGAGCTCAATAGAGCCTTCAATTCAATTCGCAATAGAGCGTAAAAAGAATGAATTTTTATCATTTTTGGATTCAGTCGTCAAACGAACATACCACAGGAAATTAGAAACTGCTGTATACCAAAAACCAACACGCACTGACAAATATTTTTCATTTGATTCTCACCACCACATATGCCATAAGAAGTCCGTTCCTAGAACTTTGTTTTTGAGAGCTCAAGGGATACCATCTACTGTAGTTCCAATTCAAGGAAAAGTGAGCGAAAACATGTATTCGACGCGTTAAACGCGAATACCTGTAACTATCCTAATGATTTTCTAGAAACTGTTTAAAACTGGCAGATACACCACCACATATAAACTCTGAGAACGAAAGTTCGGTGATGGGTTTTGCGGTTGTTCCGTATATTCAAGGATTACGGAACCAATTAGGTAGTTTCAACGTAAAAGTTGGTCAAAAACCATTCTTGACGTTGGGTCATATTTTTGCAAGACGCTATTTATTCTAGAGGAAAGACGCTATTTATTCCGTTCCGTGCAATGACTGTGATCAGGAGTTAAAAAACACCAGAAGGCTGTTTTCTTTTCAAAAGAGGAAAATTCTACTTTGTCGGAGCACGCGTGTGTAACCTACCATAAGAATGCGTGGGAAAATTCCAAAATTATTACCACTAACCACGTACCATTAGAGACGTTGTTTGGAGGTTTGGCATGTCAATAGCGCCCAACGCCTCATTGAATTGCGATGACGGTTTTTTATTACCAGAAGCTTAATTATTTGCATCTTGTTAATATAGATAACGTCGTCATTGGTTGTATGAGGGTACTGGAACGTCATCATTGGTTGTATTGGGTTTACTAAGACGTATTAGGGATTCTACCCCAATTGTTGGTGTGGATGATTATATATACCAACACCATACAAAAGACTTCTTCGCACGCACCAACGAACAATAGACCTACCGACAAACAGTATACCCATGCTTAACGCATGACAAACAATATTGGCCCACGCTTACAAACAATATTGGCCAAACGCTTACAAACAATACTGGCCCACGCTTAACGCATGACGCGACACCCACTCACACTAATTATGACACAAACAAACGATGACGTAATGAACCAGGCGTATATATAGGCAAACACGCTTTACTTGACTCTGAAGATGAACGCCGACGAGGCCGTCGAAACGTCAGTCACCAACAACAGTCTTTCTCAAGACTACAACAACCTGGACGATCAACTTCACACATCTAATGATACTCCTGGGTTCAAACCATTTACTTTATATAAAGTAAGTTGATAATTCTACCCACATTAGACTGCTGCGACGTGGAGCTGGTAGGGATGTGGAATGTGGATAACTTATATAATATTAATGCTCTTGGGAGGTCTCGATGCAGGAAGCGAAACTGATCTTTTCCAAGTTGGGCCTTGCAACTGATCAGTTAATGTGCAGGATTTATACAACTTTTGAGTTAAAATTAGTTTTTGTAACATTTATAAATATGTGTACATATTAGATATGTGTTTATATTTGTAATAACTGTAATTTGTTAGGAAACAAGACACCCATTGATACCACAATCATGGAAATAGACTTCTTATAAAAAGCATGTCCTTTTAGCATTGTTGGAGGCCAGTTGTTCAAGATTTAAATATTCACTGCCAAAATAGTTTGAAATAGTCCCCCCTTCCCGTTTGTTCCGTTTGGGAACACAATGTTGATCATCACTTAATCCTCTGGATGTGATTTCATTCACACATCAACATTGTATAGGGGGAAGCGGGGAACATTCGGGAAATTATTAGATAGTCTACGAATTAATTTCCATGATTGCAGTGTTAGCATTGAAGGTGTTATCCATAAATATTATTGTATTATTATTGCCTAGTATATTTTTATTTATGCCTAGTGCAGATACCATATTTTGATGGTTATTAATACAAAAAGCCGTGTATGTGCAACAAGACATGCCATTGTGTACTATAGTATCTAAATTATATCACCATGCGCATATATAACCAATGTTCAGGATGATATTCCTAGCCTGCTTGTTGACATTGATCTAGCTGACACAGTACTTGTTCAATCCCTAACAGTTTCTGCTGACCTTGTCAATATAATCCTATATAAGCTGTATTTTACATTACAAGCCTAGGACCAGCAGTGTCCAAGCCTTTTCACAGACACAATAAGTTAAGTTATGGCCACTAGGCCAGCAACTGTTGGCCTAACAATGTTCCATAATGGATGGAGTAAACACAGATTGTTTATGGAATATAGACCAGTATATGATACATGGACAATCGTCAAGTCTCCTCGAAAAATTATTCTCGTTTGAAAAAATTATAACCTGATTGCATGACCATTGAGCTCCGATCGAAAGAGAAGGAATACAACGATGTACTGGTTCAATTGATACATGTACTGCCTATACGGCAGTAACTATATTATACCAGTAATGCTTGGATGTGTTAATATATCAATGAACTGCATAGGCAGTACCGTATACCTGTATCAATCGAATGTATTATGTCGAATTGTGACCTTCACTCTCCATCTGAGTCTCGGTAGCTCAATGGTTTTTAGTGCAAAGTTTTTTAAACTTTGCATAATTGTGATGAGTGCGAAAATTCACACGATATATATATATATATATATATATATATATATATATATATATATATATTATATATATATATATATATATATATATATATATACGTGTAGGTTTTGGTCTACGAAATGCAAAGAGTGCTCAACAACATATAGTTAGAGCAAATAATAGATTTTCGCTTACCTCAAAACTGGTCTGCTACAACTTGTTTCATCTGTAAAAGAATCTTCAGGCAGTGACAATATCGAAAGGGATGACCGCTTATTTATAGGCTTTCTGCCGGAAAGTGGGGGCGTATGTGGGGGACAAAGCATGAGGTCATGGCTTTGTTTGCGTTGATTACGCGAAATTTATTACGATGACGACACTGTGAAATTATTTCCGCTCTTTTGTTGAGTAAACTATTCTTATTTTTTTCTTTTTAAAATACAAAATTTTTCTTCTAAACATAAATTGCATCGTTTTGATCCTCCTGTGTACGAAATAGAATGTTTTAGAATTTGCCAATTAATACTGAAATCTTATATATATATATATATATATATATATATATATATATATATATATATATATATATATATATATATATATATATATATATATATATATATATATATATATATATATATATATATATATATATATATATATATACTAAAACAGATTTGTAACATGAATGTTACAAAGCTAGCGGATGGTTCAAGAGTGCTCGATACCATTAGAGGTAGAGCGTTTATAAAATAGTTATAATGTTTTCGTCACTACTCTGAGTTTCACGCGTAATGCGATCTTCAGGCAACTGACAGTTCAGCTTCAACTTGTCGTTAATATACTCGGCGGGTTAAAAATAGTTCTGATGACGTTGTTGTGTGTTGATCGTTTGCTGACGTTCGTTAATCGGTGATTGACTGTGTGACGACACTTCGCGAAAATTTCCGATCTTTTATTTAAAAGAGTGTTCTTGTCGGCCTTCATGATCATAAGTTTTTCCTCCAGGCAAAGGTTGCATCTTCGCGATCCATTTCGATAAGCCGCGGCGCGTCTAACAATTGACCATTTTACATTAAAATCGCGTTTTTTTCTTTTTAAGTTCCAGATGTGTTTTGACAGCCCCGTTTCATTTGCGTGCTTTTCGTTGCGGAATGATTTTAGATGGTTGCGATAACGCTGCTTGAAATCATTGGCTGTCATACCGATATATTTCTTCATTTCTCCGTCGCCATGCGTTGTTACTTCGGCTTGATAAATTATACTTTTCACTAACAGTTTCCTGGGATTGGGCATTGATGGATGTTACGTTGTCGGCAGTTGCATTTCTCTGTATTCGTGCGCGGGTTGTTTCTGTTCTTTAAGATGCGTTTATTATGTCTCTGGATTGTGCTCTGGATGTTTTCCAAACAGCTATAGCTGACTTTCACTGTATTTCGGTTGAATAGGCAATGTAATTTGTTTGATTGAGGGAAATGTTTGTCAATAAGATTAAGAAAGTTTCGTCCTATGTTCGTCTTTACGTTCTTGCTGTAAGGGGGGTTGTAACAAGTGACATTTCTGTTCCTGTTTCGTCTGCGGTTAGTTGTCGTTGTGTTGTTTTGGTTTGTTTCGGCGTGATCGTTGTTTTTATAAGTGAGCGTCACGTCGAAGTTGCTGTGTTTGAGGGCATTTTCGTAGGTTGGTGCAGCTGTATTAAAGGTTTCCTGATCAGAAGATAGTTTAGAAATTCTGTCAGCTATTGAGTTGGGAAGTTGTTTTAGGATAGAAGGTGGGTGGTTGGATTGTTGGTGAATGTATAGTGGCTCGTTGTTCGGTTTCCGGTATGGTTTGAATGTGCCGTTTGTCAGGTCGAATGTCACGTCAAGAAAATTTACGGTTTTTAAGTTAGTTTGTGCAGTAATTTTAAGCCCGAAATCTCTTAAGATGCTGATGAGATCTTTCCTTGCCTTGTCTGCTAATCTGCCTGAACACGTGTTGAGAAGAGCGAGGCCGTCGTCTCTATAGAGGCCAATATTCTTCCCGAATCGCTTTTCTAGTGCGCTTAGTATGAAGAGACCTACGAGTTCGCAGATTTCCGCTCCGTCATAGCTGCCCATAGTGACGTCGAAATTACTCTCACTATCTTTCTTTACCCATGCTTTACCATTGTTAAATAACACCGATTTTCGGCAGTGTTTAATCACTTTGACATGTTCATCTGTGATGGGAGTGATTTCTTGGGCCCAAGAAATCGCGTTGTCCAGTAGTTCTTCAGTGATTGATGGGTAGAATTCTACTATGTCAAATGATAGAAACGAGTGTTTGTCCTTGTTTTCGATGCTCTTAAACCAAGCTATGGTCGATTCCGTGTTGCGCCATTGGTTTGCGCCGGTTTTCAGTGCGACTTTGGTGTTGATGTCGTCAAGAATTACTTTGCTGACTTTTCCGAGCTGGCTTTTCGCTGGGTTGATAAGTCTACATTTGGTGTTGTTTTCGAAATCTTCCTTGTGGTCCTTTAGAGAAATAAATGCCTGTGATTGCGCCATTGGTTCTAGTCGGTTGATGATCTTTAATTTGTCAGCGATGGTTTTTAGTTCATTATTTATGTTGTCAGTGATATCGTCAGCTCCTAGCTTGTAAGTTTTCGTTATATTCTCTGTCAAAAGTTTTTCGTATGTGGCTGCATGGTTTCATCTCGTATAAGTTTCTCGTTTTGTCAGCAGAAATGAATACATTTGTTGACGATTGTATTCTTCGTTTGTCTTTTTCCAAGGTTTTCATGAATGGCTCGTTGATGTTTCGGAATTCGATATTTTCTATTATTCTGACGAGGTCATCTTCAAAGTGTTTCAGTTCTGGCACAGTTGGTGGGCTCTCTTTGGATTTTAAATTGAAGGTGCTCTTGATTTTGTCGCGGGGGTTACCGTGTAAGAAGAAGTGAGCTTGCCAGCGCATTCGTTTGATTAAGTGTTCGGTTTTGTCGATAATATTTCTTCTGTAAGCGTCGTGTGTAGGTAGGCCGATGTTCTTTAGCGAATAGTTGAAGCGGATCTGTTCCATTCTGACGTTAATACCAAGCCAACAAGAGTGCTCGACTACAAGTAGGAGCGTTAATATACTAAAACTAAATACTTAAGAGCTAAATACTTAAGAGCTAAAAATTACTGCACAAACTAACTTAAAAACCGTAAATTTTCTTGACGTGACATTCGACCTGACAAAGTGACAAACGGCACATTCAAACCATACCGGAAACCGAACAACGAGCCACTATACATTCACCAACAATCCAACCACCCACCTTCTATCCTAAAACAACTTCCCAACTCAATAGCTGACAAAATTTCTAAACTATCTTCTGATCAGGAAACCTTTAATACAGCTGCACCAACCTACGAAAATGCCCTCAAACACAGCAACTTCGACGTGACGCTCACTTATAAAAACAACGATCACGCCGAAACAAACGAAAACAACACAACGACAACTAACCGCAGACGAAACAGGAACAGAAATGTCACTTGGTACAACCCCCTTACAGCAAGAACGTAAAGACGAACATAGGACGAAACTTTCTTAATCTTATTGACAAACATTTCCCTCAATCAAACAAATTACATTGCCTATTCAACCGAAATACAGTGAAAGTCAGCTATAGCTGTATGGAAAACATCCAGAGCACAATCCAGAGACATAATAAACGCATCTTAAAGAACAGAAACAACCCGCGCACGAATACAGAGAAATGCAACTGCCGACAACGTAACATCCATCAATGCCCAATCCCTGGAAACTGTTTGTGAAAAGTATAATTTATCAAGCCGAAGTAACAATGCATGACGACGGAGAAATGAAGAAATATATCGGTATGACAGCCAATGATTTCAAGCAGCGTTATCGCAACCATCTAAAATCATTCCGCAACGAAAAGCACGCAAATGAAACGGAGCTGTCAAAACACATCTGGAACTTAAAAAGAAAAAAACGCGATTTTAATATAAAATGGTCAATTGTTAGACGCGCCGCGGCTTATCGAAATGGATCGCGAAGATGCAACCTTTGCCTGGAGGAAAAACTTATGATCATGAAGGCCGACAAGAACACTCTTTTAAATAAAAGATCGGAAATTTTGGCGAAGTGTCGTCACACAATCCATAGCCACTAGAAGGGAGAGGGCTGTGAAACTCCATTCTAAACAATAGAACTTCCGGTTTGATGTTGATCTGGCCGCTTCAGAGCGTCACGTGATCTTGAACCTGCACAGCTTGCTAGCATTTCAAACAGACGAACATGGCAAATCCGAGAAGTATTATAGAAAATGATGTAGTAAATCTTGAATTGGCAGCCACATTAGTTGACGAAGAGCACGTTGGTGAATTTGAAGCTATACTACACGATTCTTTGGAGGAAATACGTGGAAATAAGGAATTTGTGTGCTCAGAATGTGGAAAGAAGTACAAGACCGAAGGGGGACGAAGGCGTCACATCATTAACAAGCACACTTCTCAAGATTTGTTGTCAAAAGATGATTTAAAGCGAATAATTGAAGAGGTCGTGAATAAGGTGATTTCAGATGGGTGGTATGGAGAAGAAATCGAGGAACAAGTAAAGGTATTGCCGTCTGTTTGTTGTTGTGATAACGACGTGTTTGTTAATCGGATGCAAAAGTGCTACCGAAATATGGAGATCAACAAAGACCAAGACAAGTTAATGCTTTTCTTTTCGTCTGACATTTTCCCTGAGGTTCCAGCTATGTTCCCTGATAATGATTCTCGAATAATAAATATTATTATGGTGGATCTTCCCGCAAAATTAGCATCTTACATCAAGAAACGCACTGGAGCTGCCGTAAATGTTTCGTGCGTACAACCATTGACTGACCAGGAAAAAGGTCCTCTCAGGTACATTATCGGAGCCGTAATAAGCAAGCTTTACCGCAAGAGTAAGACAAGTAAAGAAAGTGAAAGCACTGTCAACAGAATGTTACAGGACCTCTTGCTTTCGATGCGCATTCCTACGGAATTGAACGAGTACCTGCTGAACGTAGATCGAGGAGGCTTATGGAACACTTGTGATCTTCTTGTTGCCCTTATTGAGGTTGTGGAAATTATATTTCGGGAAGAGACCAACAAGACGGTAACAAGTGTACCCACTACTGACATTCTGAACCGCTCATTAGAATCTCCAGATATAATATCTCACTGGGATGCTATTGTACATGATTGTCCTACTGAAGTTGCTGAAGAATGCTCATCCTCAATGCTTGAGAATATTGTGAAACTGTTCATAACTGTTAGGTCGTTTTCCCACACACGAAACATTATTGAAAAGTATAAGATTTTGGAAAAAGCAGAGAAGAAAATGAAGGGTTTACGGAAAACATTGAGAAATACTGCTAAGGAGTAAGTTCAGTTTTATTTAATTCACTAGACCCCACATGTATTCATAATAAAAGATGGCAGCCAATTAATATTCTTTTGTATGCATTTTTATACAATTTATACAGAATTTTATACAATGTGGAGGCTTGAAAGAGCTAATTTTTTACTGTATGCACAGAAAAGAATATTAATTAGCTGCCATCTTTATGAATTTGATGATACATGGACGATTGTCAAGCTCAAATCCTCAGAAAATGTTTCTGAGTCCCGGACAGAAATCGGACGTGTAACCTTCTGATTGCCGGTGAGACGCTCTAACTATTGAGCTACCAAGACTCAGATGGAGAGCGAAGGTTACAATGATGTACTGGTTCAATATTATATATGATACTATTATATAATTAATGCTTGGGTGTGTTAAATTATATACACTGCTGTAGTGAATGTGGGATCTTGGAGTAGACAGACAATACATAAACGATCGTCAAGCTCAGAGTCCTGGACAGGAATCGAACCTGTAACCTTCTGATTGCCGGTGAGACGCTCTAACCATTGAGCCACCGAGACTCAGATGGAGAACATGTTTTACATGACATTTTAGGTTTTAATATATTAAATGTGAACATTGATGTAGTGAATGTGGGAGCTTGGAGTAGAATGAGTAGACAGACAACATATGGGCAATTGTCAAGCTCAATAAATCATGGAAATGTTTTGTCCTGGGAGATGCTCTAACCATTGAGCTATACCATGATTCAGATTGAGAGTAAAGGTTGCCATTGTGTTGTTTGCTCATTTATACAAATTATGTATGTATACTGTCTATCACATTAAATACAGTAAATATAATAAATAATTAGATTAATAAATAAATAAATACATTCAGTAAATATGAAAATAAATATCTCATTGAGTTCAACTTGACTCTTTCTTTGATTTTGGGCGTTTTGGTAATGGCTCATCACTAACTTCTACCCAATGTCCTTGGTTTCGTCCATGTACATTTCCTTTTGGCTTTATTGTTCGCTGCATGTTAATTGTTATGTCATTATACCCAAATTCTTGTGCAGTTGGGTATAGCCAAAATACTCCTCCAAGACATCCTGCATGAATCGCTCTGTCAGAACATATGAAAACCCTGCATTAAGTAGAAATTGAATAATATTTACTAAAGAATTTATGGTAATCTGGTAGCCTTCATATGTTTGACTGGAGAGGAACATCATTTGTTTTTCTTCTTTGCTGAAATCAGGCCTGTCTGTTACTTTGATTTTCCACTGATCTAGGTATGCCAAAAACACATCTGTCATCCAGGTAAGTCGTTGGTCTTGTGGGTCTTTGTAGGGTTTTAAGTTGGGATTTCTTTTGTGCATATGTTCTTTAATGGATCTTACATTTGCCATGTCAAAGAAATCATTTACCATGCCAATGAATTTAGCAAGTTCATCTGCTTCCCCATTTGGATTAAAATATCGCAGAGCATTAGCCATGGACTTGCTGAAGACTTGGATGGCATAGTTTACTTTCATCTTTCCAAATGATGAGAGCTTGATGTGGTCTAGAGTAATTTTTGGCAAGTGTTGAATAGCTACCTCTTGGTCACGATAATATGCTTGTGCAACAAAACTCCACAAGAGATATTTGTCATTGTTCCACATACATCTTGTGTGAACATCCCCAACTCTATTACCAGATGAGTAAAGACAGTTACGTGAGGTCTTAATGAGATGTGGTACATCGGAGAAAAAATAAATTTTACGTTGTGGGGCAAATAAGTTGACTGTGTAATAAATGGCACCAGTATATGACGCGTCTTGCAGACCTTTATGTAGCTTAAAAAACTTTCTGTTGGGTGAAGCACCATCTGCTATAGCTGCAACACACCAAACATCTACCTTGAGCTCCAGGACTGACACAACTTGCCAGAAGAGGGTGAAGATTTGAAAGGATGTTGCAGCTGCAGAGATTAAAAAATAACAGAAAATAAATTTTAAGGAGGTCATCAATCCTCTAACTAAAAATGCAATAACTGTTGTTGCTACTGGCAAGTCGTTGTCAAACGAAGAAAAGGTAAGTTCAGGGTCACCAAGGTCTGTGAATCCAATAATTTCACCGCTATGCTTCTCAAAGACTAAGGAGGATTTAATTTTCATTTCGTCAAAAGCAATGGCCACATATCTCTCGCACCCAGAGTAAGACGCCACTAGATCTTGCAACTGCTGAATTTTACCATTGTGAATACCGGGCGTTGGTGTAAAAACGTTTTTGTAGTTTATAAGAGTCCTTTCGCTTGGCAGTACTAGAACCTCTTGCAGTTCTCTGTAAGCAGATGAACTCTTGGCGTGTAGTGACAAGCAAAATCGGACAAATTGTGGGTGGTAACGTCTGCCTTTAGGATTGGCAGCACAATGCTTCTTCTGCTCTTCCCAGAATAGCTTCATGTGTGGAGAGCACTCCAAGGAATTTTTGCCGATTATGGATGTGATATCTTCTTCGAGGTTGTCACTCAGTTTTATTCCATGGCTAGATATCTCTTCTTCCATTTTCTTGATTTCTTGCTCTAGCTGCTTGCAGTGAAGGCGTTGTTTTGTAATTGTAGCTGCCAAACGCGGCGCAGAGGATGCGGAGAGGGGTGCTTTTATGGGAAGAGGTGTGGTGGAAATAGAATTTTTTTTCTCTTCAATTCGCTTATACATTTCGCGTTTGCAGTTGAACATGAATTGCAAATCTGGATGCTAGGTGGGCAAAGCATTTCGCATCTTTCTGTACGAAAAAACGAAGAAACCTTAAAAGGTAAGCGTTCCACATCAGTGGTCAAATCTTCGTGAGGATCCTGGAAAATGGGTATTGTGTGGCGCACAATAATATTTTTGCCTGAGCTGTGAGATCCAGTAGGATCTTCGACGGTTTTCACTGCACAGCTTTCTTTGGGAACACCGTCACATAATGTAAAGCTCTCGAGGGTATCAAGAAGATAACGTAAGCTTAAAAACTTAACAGATTGTTCATTCTGGGTATAGAGTGGATGGCTTATGATAAGGTTCCAACCGAAAATGCTGAGATGAAACTTTAATGACGAGTAGATGGTGACTTGAAATTTTGGTAAAACATGTTGATTTTCGTACAAAGATAGTCGAATTAAGGATTCATGCTCTTCAAACTTCCAGTGATTCAGGACCATTCGCTTTAAATTACCGACTACGCTCGCAAGACTTGAATGGCGTGCGCGTTTCGCTTCAGCTTCGGCTTATTACTTATGGTCACGCGTTCAATTTCTCGCCTTGGTTTCGGATCAGGGACATCGTGCTATCTGTAGGGTAAATTCTCGCTTGGAACTGCACCGGTGGCAAGAGTTGAACGCTTTGCATCTAACAGAGAAATAAGATATCTATTTAATATTTTCCCGTCGCCAGACATTTTGCGCAAATAAAATTTTAATGCAAAAAATTTAGACTACATGCTCGTTTGAGCATGGTTTAACAAATGTATCTTACATCTAGTAATATCTTCTTCTTTGAAGTGGATTTCACAAATGTGGACGGTATTTCGATCGAGCTGGCGTTGGAGATCGGCATCAAGAACTCGTGTTTTGGTTATCACTTTTATCCACGCGGCTCTTGCGCTAAGTTTTCTTTCCTTGGTGAAGTCGCTGTCACTGCTATTCACCGTTGGAATTTTAAAAAGCGAAACATTTGGGGTTCTTCTACTATTGCTACAACCATACAAACTACAATTTTCGCCCGGCATAGCCTTTTATAATCGTTCTAAGAACACGCTTTTACTATACGCTTGTATACAGGAGAAGCCGACTGTGCAGGTTCAAGATCACGTGACCTTGAATTTTGAGAACAATAACATAAACCGTAGTCTCGCCCACTTTCACAGCCCTCTCCCTTCTAGTGGCTATGCACAATCAATCACCGATTAACGAACGTCAGCAAACGATCAACACACAACAACGTCATCAGAACTATTTTTAACCCGCCGAGTATATTAACGACAAGTTGAAGCTGAACTGTCAGTTACCTGAAGATCGCATTACGCGTGAAACTCAGAGTAGTGACGAAAACATTCTAACTATTTTATAAATATATAAAATATATATATATATATATATATATATATATATATATATATATATATATATATATATATATATATATATATATATATATATATATATATACTACAGTATATTGTAAGATCATCGTCAACAAGCAGGCTAGGCATGTCATCCTGAATATATAGGTTTTATGCCATGCTTTGTTATATGCACGTACATGGCTTTTGATTAACCATCAAAATATATCTGCATTTGGCATTATTATTAATAATAATAATACAATAATATTTATACGGTATCAATGGCGGTCATATTTCCTAACAAATTAAAGTTATTACAAATATAAACACATAATTCATATAATTATGTACAGTACAATGTTACAAAATTAATTTTAACTCAAAAGTTGTATATCCTGCAGATTGTCAATTAAGGCAATTGATAAGGTGCTAAAACATGTATGTATGAACAGATTCATTGAGATAATATTAGTTCTTTAGATATGATGTGAAAATGCCTTCACATAATTTCTTAACTAGAATTACACAATGCAACTTTCTTCTAATTACAAGAGGTACCTGCAATCCTAGGGTTTCTAATTAACAAATCAGTTTATGGCCGAAACCGTACTAATTCTTTACGTTTTGCTTGGTTTTGTTGTAACCGAAATGATGTTTAATGTTTGTAAATGTTATTAAATTCTATATGAAAGGCAATTCAAATTGTCTCAAACTATATAAAGGCGAATATCGATATATGAACTACGGAGAACACTTTTCTTTCAAAATATTTGAACGAAAACTGACATGCAACAGTCAGTTCGTTCAATCAAGTTTGTTTTCGGAGCATATCATTCGTTGTTCTGCGGACTTTTGAGCACTTTCTATATTCTCTCTTTGAAACTTGTTTTTCATGAATATTACCTAAAATAATTTTCCTACATACAGTAATTGTTTTCTACCTGCCTGCTTTTACCAATTTCTTGCATTATGTAAAAAGAAAATCGTTCAAGAGAATAATAATAATAATAATAATAATTTATTTTAATAATAATTTATTTTTATAATGACACCATGTTGTTTTGCGAAACAGTGAATAGTGCAGGATATCCCGAGCTAGAGGAACCAGTCAGATTGCGCAAAAAGCACTATTCACTGTTTTGGTATATGCTAATACTGGATATCTGCAGCCGCTTTTCCTGTGTACTTTTCTCATTATTTTCATTTCTTTGGAACACTTCGAGTTGCTCAGCTCGTTGTTGACACGTCTCTGTCTCAACCCTTCTTGTGGTGTTTTGCTTTAACACTTTGAGTCATTCAGCTCGTTGAAAAACACCGCACATCGAGTCGCTTTGCTCATTGTTGACATTTTGCTTCAACACTTCAAGTCGCTTTGCTCATTGTTGACTTGTTTCTATCGCAATCATTCTTGCTGTGTTGGTTTTTTCACAGAATAAGTATTGAGGTTTTGTTTTAACGACTGTCCCCTCGTTCTCCTCCTCGTGCAGCTTCAGCGTGCCATTCGTTGTTTAAATTACTCATTTCACGTTTTTTCGAGTTTCCAATACTGTTTAAAAATTGCTTTTGAAAAATAACACAAAATGTTCCTGGCTCACGACCTAGATAAATATCCTTGTAGATCCATAAATATCCTTGTTTACCTGCTTTCTGCCCATGAGGTATTCTCATTGTAACCAAGAGAACCAATGTCCACGGTTGATGCATAGATATATGTATACACGCCACAAACAAAATATGAAACAATTTGCCCTGACACAAACGACTGGACATTGTACACGACCGGACTTTGTACCACCCGTCAAGATTATCACCCTCGCCCCAGCACCTTTGGCGAAGCGTCGTCGGGGCGAGGGGATAAATGGGGATCCTAACTTTACAATGATCACCCCTTATGAAGACGCTAGATTGGAGTGTCGAAACGTTGTGTCATGGACAGTAACTTTTAAAGTAACATTTAAACTATGTCTGATTTATCACCTGGTTGCATTGGGAAATTATTTGTAATGAAAGAGGTTTGCTTAGGGAGTACTTTATCAAATAGAATTTAAAACGGTAGTGAACTGCCGAAATAGCGTGAACAGATTACTAAACTTCGAATGAGGGCCTTTCGCGAGATGGAGGTCCCTTGCTGAAGACAGCAATCTGTTAATTGCGCTATTTCCACAGTTCACTGTATAGAAAGTAGAAATATTACAAAAATAACACAATGTCATTTTATTCAAATATTGATTAAGGTTATAGTATAATATAATAAATGTTACCTTGCGTACGTCCCTTTTCGCTTGGACAAGTGCCGTATGCCCATGTTGTCGCTGCCTGTTAAGTTAATAAGAATTAATATGAAAGCTGATAAGTTCTCAAAAAAGGAAAAATAAGAAAACTTCAATGTGTCGAAAAATACTTAAGTAAGAGTATACTTACATATATTAATGGACAACGTTTCAGACGAGGTGTCCTTCATTTCAGAGACACATCGTCGGAAACGTCGTTCATTAATATGATTAAGGGGAGGGTTAACCCAAACTTTGACTCAGATGGTAATTTTCTTTTTTTTGAAGAATTAGAATCTTTGAAGCCTACTTAATTATCTCTATTGCAATTTATTTGTCAAGCGTTCGAAAAAACCCAGTTTTCCCCTTGATTTCTGGGAACGAAGTTGTTGTTTGGTCACTAGAGCGTAATGGCTTCACGTGGCAGGACGTATTTTTAACGTTTCTGTTGTGTGATAGCCTGAGCGGGACTTAACTATCGGTAACCAGCTGGGTAAAGACATCATAAAGTATCGTGATCCCGATCCTTTTCACACGAAGAACTGTGATATAAGTACTGCGCGATTCGTGTCGTCTTTTCCTGTTCGTTGGAGACACTGTCGTGGCAATATTGGAAGGCTGGTTTTAAGTCCGTCTCGGGGCAAGTAAAAATGTGTAAATTTGACTTCATATATGTGAAATAGATGTATTGAAGTATGGCTCTAGTATTTGGAAATGTTTGAATGGTGACTTGCCCCGAGACTAATTTTACTGTTTTGTGGAGGGTTGGCTGGGTGCTGTCCAATTTTCCAAATATATCCCACAATGCACTAGGGTCGTAATGCCAATTGAAAAGCAGGTCGTGCCCCTCCTGGCAATCTCATTCTCTGATTATGAGCATCGTCAATTGTTCCGCTTACATAATTGGTAGATGGAAAAGGCTCATTTTCCAACGCATAATACGAAGTCTACAAAGTTGTTTTAATTTTGTCAATATACAAGAGACGAACAGGGCTTTCAGAAATCTCGTGGAATGGTAAATGAGTAGTGAGTGCATGATTAAATGCGATGCTTTTGATCAGTATCGCTATATATAGTATTTGAAAATGAGTCATAAAGCCGATTTAAGGACCACCGAGAAGGAAAAGAGACGCCCAAGGACTGCTCAGCTTCTTCGTGTTCAAAGAGAGGAAGACCTCAGAGAAGCAGTGGGATCACTTATGAAGCTGGAGGTTTCAACGAATAACTGACTGTGAAATGAAAACAAATGATCACATGAAAAAAAATTTCTACCATAATTTCAGCTTCGTTTAATCACTATGAACTTTAAAGTTGTTTTTCTCTGATTGCACTTTTTATACTTTGAGAAAAGATATCTCAAGAACCATTTGATCAATTAATTTGAAATTTTCAGGAGTTGTAGAAATAAATGAGTTATTGGGGATGAGCTGAGGATTTTGTCATATTTTGTTTCGGTTAAAAGATATTAAAAATATTGAACAATGATTGATGTTATGATTTTTAGATCGGTCTAGACACTACAGTTTTTGAAATATTGCAAAACCCCCAACTCATCCCCACCATTATTGTATATACCAATCAATTTCAATATATAACATAAGACTCTGTATCCTATAACAAGATATCTTTTCTCAACTCCATGTAGGTAATTCACAGCATGCGGTCTTTTTGATAGCCAGGTTACCAATAGCAACGCTATGTTCAAACTCAAAATCGATCTAATATGAATCTCTGGTTCATAAGCTATCTGGTGATGTATAGTTTGCCATAGTTTTGAAGTAAGGAACAGCTTTTATGGGCTAATGAAAACATAACAGTGATTTATGAAAAAGTTTGGGTTAACCCTCCCCTTAATAATCATATACTCTTAATTAGAGAATTATTTCTATTGTAGTAACTATTTGTAATTGTGAACGTATCTTTATTATAATTTTAGGATATTATTAATGCCATCATAGGTAAATGTGATAAATTCTTCGCCATGGTTCTTCCCAGTTCATCGCTATTAATTCTCGATTTTATTTCCGCTGTAAACACTATAATCGACAGTGCCAACACCGAGGTAAGCCATTTCTATAACACAATTAATACATAGATTGATGGTGAATACGAAATTAAAGTGTCTATGACAATATTACCTATATAGATTCTACATGAAGTGCGTAATTGAATGCCAAAATGTTTCATGATTTGAGCTTTGCGTTGATGTTCCATTGATTGTCCGAAATGCTAATAAGTGTGACGCCAACCCAGGAATTTAGCTTTCTTTCTTGCTTTCCGTGTAATAAACTGATTGAGGATTTGAGTGAAAAAGTTGATAAGATCTCTAGTATAACGTTCAAGTATTCTATCCATGTTTGAATTAGGTCGAATGTCTCTAGCACCAGAATATTGTATCCGAATTGTGACTGGTTTAACGTCACACGCATTAGCATTTCCGAAAAGAAACATTTATAGCACATCAACACAATG
Organism: Chrysogorgia sp. JL179-B06; assembly: GCA_035772405.1. Lineage (NCBI taxonomy): Eukaryota > Metazoa > Cnidaria > Anthozoa > Scleralcyonacea > Chrysogorgiidae > Chrysogorgia > Chrysogorgia sp. JL179-B06. Next base: position 684,001 of record JAYKKM010000190.1, on the reverse strand, counting down.
CTCAAATCATATTTGGCATTCTACTATACACTTCATGTAGAATCTATATCAGTAATATCGAATTTCAGAGAGAACGAATAAGGAGGGTGATAAAGAGATAGCGAAATAAAAATTATAAATATGGTTTACTATTTCATTATTTTATCTCGGACTACTCAAAGCGGAATGAAGACGTGATAATTATTATTAGTAAACGATTTTCCCAAAGAAGAATTTCAACATTATTTTGCAGTATCCCAGAACAGAGGCTGTTACAATTCTTGCTTCGTTGTTATGTTATCCCAGTGCATTTCCTAATATGAATATTTATCAAATCGGGTCTTCACCTCTTGGTGATCAAGAGTCCGTCACTGTTTGCCGAGATTTAAAGGTATGTCAATTTTACTCATGTTGTATAATTGTATAACATAAATTATCTTTCACTAACCGGTAACTATTGCTGATTTCAGGACGATGTCAGTGATGCTCTATATAAAGCAGCCAGAACCGATCCCGACTGCCATGCTAGGTGTGGAAATTTCGATATTTTTCAATGCTATCACAATTCATGATCTATAAACAGCAAAATTCCAAATTCTTCCTAGAATATAATTATTATAATTTAAGTAATAATTCACTTAAAATAAGTAAAACAAGAAGATTTTTCTTACCATTTTCTCACAAACATTAAAAAATAGCTACATGCATATTTCATGATAGCAACTTTATATACAATACTTTATTTACACACATATATATATATATATATATATATATATATATATATATATATATATATATATATATATATATATATATATATATATATATATATATATATATATATATATATATATATATATATATATATATATATATATATATATATATATATATATATTGAAAGGATTTATGGTGAAGGAAAATTTCGAGTGTTGGAATACATACATTTTTAAGACCAAACCGGGACCAGTTGCGTAAAATGCAACTTAGCGGCCTTCCGGCTGGAATCGAACCCGCGACCCTGCGATTGCTAGTGCAGATTACCTATATATATATATATATATATATGTATATATATATATATATATATGTATATATATATGTATATATATATGTATATATATATATATATATATATATATATATATATATATATATATATATATATATATATATATATATATTATATATATATATATAATATATATATATATATATATATATTATATATATATATAATATATATATATATATATATATATATATATATATATATATATATATATATATATATATATATATATATATATATATATATATATATATATATATATATATATATATATATTTTCGCTTACCTCAAAACTGGTCTGCTACAACTTGTTTCATCTGTAAAAGAATCTTCAGGCAATCCACATAAGCGAAAATCTATTATTTGCTCTAACTATATGTTGTTGAGCACTCTTTGCATTTCGTAGGCCAAAACCTACACGTATATATATATATATATATATATATATATATATATATATATATATATATATATATATATATATATATATATATATATATATATATATATATATATATATATATATATATATATATATATATATATATATATATATATATATATATATATATATATATATATATATATATATATATATATATATATATATATATATATATATATTATATATATATATATATATATATATATACTAAAACGAATGTGATGTTGTTCACGGAACGTTGAAAGTGCTCAATACCATAAAGGTAGAGCGAATATAGTGAAAGTGGTCTTACCTCAAAATGATAAAAGCCGCTACTGTCAGTTTCACGCAAGGCGATGTTCAGGCGAAGATCACGCCTATATATATCACGCCTATATATATATATATATATATATATATATATATATATATATATATATATATATATATATATATATATATATATATATATATATATATATATATATATATATATATATATATATATAGGCCTATATATATATATATATATAGTCTATATCGAGACGACGGTCTTGGCGCTTTCGATGATCCACCAAGAACCATCGAAAACATCAAGAAACAAGTCTGCAAGATATTTAGCGACCACAATTTAAAACTAACTATCGAAGCGAACAAAAAATGCGTAAACTTCCTCGATATCACCTTCCAGCTGACAACTGACACCTACAAACCATACTCAAAACCCGGAAACATCACCCAATATATCAACATCAATAGCAACCACCCTCCAACTATCCTACAGAGAATACCTGAGACGATTAACCGGCGATTGACAAAAATCTCATCGAACAGAGAAACGTTTGATAGCAGTTCCCAACCCTACCAAGATGCACTCAAACACAGCGGTTTTAACTACAACTTACATTACGACCCACAACCACAAAACACCGTAGGAGCAGAAACGTAACCTGGTTCAACCCACCATTTAGCTCGAACGTCGCCACAGACATCGGCCATAAGTTTCTTAAGGCAGTTGACGAGTGCTTCCCGAGAAACCATCCACTCCACAAGCTATTAAACCGCAACACAGTGAAGCTGAGTTACAGCTGTATGCCGAATGTGCAGAGCATCATCTCATCACATAACAAGTACATCTTGAAACAAGAAGCACAGAAGCACAAAGAGCCAGAACCAGAATGCAACTGCAGACAAAAAAACAGTTGCCCGCTGAAAGGAAAGTGCCTGACAAAAAGTGTAGTGTACCAAGCCACCGTAACCAATACCGAAAGCAACGAAAACCAAACTTATGTCGGTCTAACAGAGACCAGCTTCAAGACAAGATACCTGAACCACACTTCATCATTTCGAAACAAGCATAAAAAACACGCCACAGAACTAAGTAAACACATTTGGACATTGAAAGAAGATAACATCCCTTACACAATCAACTGGAAAACCCTCAAGAAATGCCAACCCTACTCCAACAAGACAAAACACTGTAACTTATGCCTCCACGAAAAATTTGTAATTATCTACCACCCCGAACTAAGCTCCCTCAAAAGAAACGAACTAATATCTGCCGACATCGAAAGAAATATCTATTATGTAAATATCCAACATAACTTACATCACCAACCGTAATACGAGCCCTATTTGACTGTAGGCATATCACATATATATCCGGCTAAACTGTAATATAAGTCATTCACCTGATGAGTGTGGCAAGCTTCGGCCTGTCATACGAAACAAATTTGTCGCGAATAAACTTCAATGAAATAATCGGTGTTTTCATTTTGTAATTATATATATATATATATATATATATATATATATATATATATATATATATATATATATATATATATATATTGAAAGGATTTATGGTGAAGGAAAATTTCGAGTGTTGGAAGATTTTAAGACCAAACCGGGACCAGTTGCGAAAAATGAAACTTTAAGGCCTTCCGGCTGGGAATTGAACCCGCGACCCTGCGATGCTAGTGCAGTGCTCTGACCACTGAGCCACGGAAGCCGTTGCCGAGAGCCTAGCCACGAGTTCTGTATATATGGTGGTGGCAATGCCGGTTTGGTCTTAAAATGTATGTATTCCAACACTCGATATATATATATATATATATATATATATATATATATATATATATATATATATATATATATATATATATATATATATATATATATATATAGGAAAAATAGGAAAATAGGAAAATTTCGAGTGTTGGAATACATACATTTTAAGACCAAACCGAGACCAGTTGCGAAAAATGCAACTTCAAGGCCTTCCGGCTGGAATTGAACCTGCGATGCTAGTGCAGTGCTCTGACCACTGAGCTACGGAAGCCGTTGCCGAGAGCCTAGTCACGAGTTCTGTATATATGGTGGTAATGCCGGGATAGGATTCTGGGTATATTATAGGTAATATTTGGCATTTCACTCGATCAAACTACATGTTGAAAGGATTTATGGTGAAGGAAAATTTCGAGTGTTGGAATACATACATTTTAAGACCAAACCGGGACCAGTTGCGAAAAATGCAACTTCAAGGCCTTCCGGCTGGAATTGAACCCGCGACCCTGCGATGCTAGTGCAATTATCCCCTCGCCCGGCGCGAAGCGCCGGCCGAAGGCCGAAGGCCTGAGGGCGAGGCTGCTAATATCGACCGGCGTTTAGTCCCTTATCACGCGAGATGTAAGCGAATCCTAATCTCGGATCGGATTTATAGGTATATATATATATATATATATATATATATATATATATATATATATATATATATATATATATATTATATATATATATATATATATATAATATATATATATATATATATATATATATATATATATATATTTATATATATATATATATATATTTATATATATATATATATATATATATATATATATATATATATATATATATAATATATATATATATATATATATATATATATATATATATATATATATATATACTGTATATATGATCAACCGTCCTCATGCGCGGCATCGGAAATTTGGCCCTGGATTATCAGCTGATTTCAAGCCGAAACCGTAGTGTTGAAGGACAAGATAATCAAAGACAGACACAAGTAAAAGGTAAAAGGACTATTATAATTATGTATATTGTGATTGTCAGCGACTCACCGGTCTGTGTTGAGCAATTAATTTGCCTTTTCTGCATAGTTTTTTTTGGTTATAGGGTTAGCAATTTGGTTAGGATTAGGGTTAGGTTTAGGATTTTGGTGATATTTACTTGCATTTCGTTGAATTCTAAGAGACTATAGCGTCGTACGGCTACCGTACGAATAGCCATTACCTTCAGTTCAGTGCTTCACTTTATCGTTTATTAAACTTTTTGACTTGACTCGCTAATAAACACGTGCTGCGAGTTTATTAAACGGCTTCAAACACGACCCCATTTGATAAGTTCATTGGCGTAGTAATTTTAAAAATCGATGTTGTCTAAGCCGAGAAAATCAAAGATAAAGTTTATGTAAATCAGGACGAATCTTTATCACATTTAAAACCACGATACGGTCGTGATTTTCTTTTGTCTTTTCCTCATGAATTATTAATGAGTGTTTGAATGTAATTTAAATAATTGTACACTTTATTGTGTATTTGCTCCAAGCTCCGAAATCTAATAGACACATTTTGAAATACTTAACAGAGAGATTTGGGAAAATTTGAAGGTATAATATATTGACAGTTGGCAGTATGTTTATTATTTGATTAAAATTATAAATACTATCTGCTTGATAATTAGCCTATATATACAGTAGTTTAGGGTGAAAAAACATGCATACTATTGCTGTGTTTACATGTATATGACCTGGGCCTGGCCTACAATTTTGTAGCAATAAACAAGCATTACTATGTATACTTGTCAGTGTTAATACTATATATACACTGCTGTAGTGAATAAGGGAGAGCTCGGGGTGAAACAGACGATACAGTACATGGATGATTGTCAAGCAAGCTCATATCCTCAGAAAAATTATTCTGTGTCCCGGACAGGGATAACTTTCTGATTTCCAGTGAGATGCTCTGACCATTGAGCTACCAAGACTCAGATGGTGAGTGAATGTTACATTGATGTACTGATTATATTGATATAACAGCAGTGTATATATTAACACACCCAATCATTAGTCATTACTGAAATATATAGTAACTGCTGTGCATAGGCAGTACATATATCATTAGAACCAGTGCATCATTGTAACCTCTCTCCATCTGAATCTCGATGGCTCAATGGTTAGAGGCCGTCACTGGCAATAAGAAGGTTATAATTTTTTCAACCAGGAATATTATGTTTCTGACGATATCATCTTGACGTCCATGTTTTGTATACTGGTATGTATTCCATATATAATCTGTGTTTACAGTACTCCATCCATTATGGAACATGTCATGTTAGAGCTACAGTACACTTAGCTGGCCTAGTGGGTCACAACTTATTCTGTCAATGTAAAATACAGCTTATTATTATAAGTTCACATTGGGTATGTTGACAGCTACAGTATGTGTGTTAGCTAGATCATTGTAGACTAGGCATGGCATTCTGAATATAGGTTATAATATATATGTGCACGGTGATATAATTTAGATACTATAGTACACAATGCCATATATTATATGCTTTGTTACATGGCAAATATGGTATCTGCAATCTGCATTAGGTATTATTATTATTAGTATTATTGTTAATGCATTATTATTATTAGTATTAATAATAATAATAATAATAATAATAATAATACAATAATATTTATACAGGATAGCCCCTTCAATGCTAACACTGGTATCAATATATGGGGTCTTGTTTTCTAACAAATTACAGTTGTTACAAATGTACAGTACAATGTTACAAAAACTAATTTTAACTCAAAAGTTGTATATCCTTCACATATTGTCAATTAAGGCAATAGATAATGGTGCTATAACATGTATGAACAGATTAATTGAAACATGGAAAATAGCTCTTTACTGGTAGATATGATGTTAAAATGCCATGGAATTTCCTAACTAGCATTACACAATGTAACTTGCTTCTAATACAAGAGGTACAAAACTTGGGATTTCTATTAACCAATCAGTTTCCCTGACATGCATTATGCCTAGACACCTCTGATTATGACCATCAATATTTAGTTATCCATATTGCTGCCAGCTCCGCATCACAGTAGTCCAATGTGGGTAGAATTATCAACTTACTGTATATAATCTATCCACACCAACAATTGGAGTATTATCCCTAATAGGTACGTCTTAGTAAATCTAATTTGAATGGACCCCTATACATTTGCACTATATATGCATACCATCCGTAGACATTTGAACGAATTTGATATAATTTGAAAAGGACACTCATTGTATGATAGAGATGCACTTTCTTCCTTCAACAGCCGGTGTCTATATACAAAATACTGCATTGATTATTTCGCGAGTCATCAATATTGTGATAAAAGTATTTTCTTTCTTAGTGATTGATGGTAGAAACAGCAGTAGACCCCCCAGTATTCTGTTGCTGCACTCAAAAATTTAAAAATGCCAAAATGCCCAGGTCTTGCAAGAGGCCCGGCCACATCGCCACGTCAATCACTTGTGATTGGTGTATTCTGCAGACCAATGAAATGTTGCAACCATTATGCGTATTGCGTACCAACCAGTAACACAAAGTACCCGTTCATCTCAACACTTTCCCCAATTCCACTGGCTAAAAGCATTTATTATACATTCATTCTCGTTTCCTATTGGTCAATTCCAGTGAATTCTTAATCTCTGGCAGGTGCGACCTCATTTCTGTTGAATACTGTGAATTATTGCACGGAGGTGTCCAAAACAAAAATTATTTAACACTGATGACATCACTAGGACCAAACGTGCAAAAATTACACATTAAAAAACGCCTGTAGTAGATTTGTTTGTATATTTTTATAGTAAGACTATCTTGAACAATGTACAATAAAACAATTATTGGATTCGACTTATGCATGATATTTAAGAGTTATCCAGACCTCGGTCAAAGTTATCTGCTTTGGCAGGTAACATTGACCTCGGTCTGGATAATTCTTGATATCATGATGCTCAACCTCATCCAATAATTGTATATTATGCTGTACTGTTACTACCATACAATAACATTATAAAGGTATGAGGTGTCTAAAAATATATACTTGCAATTAAGGGATCATTCATACATCTCATGGCAATTTATGGGAGGGGTACACATGTCAGTCCTGGGGCCCGAGTTTTGCTCTCGTGTGAGACAAGTGCTGTAATTAATTTCTTAGTGATTTATGGTAGAAACAGCAGTAAACTTCCCCACTATTCTGTTCAGTGCAGGTGCCAGGTACTGCACCCAAAAATTTAAAAAGTTTACGTTATTTAGTTTGATGTCCTATGGAAGAATTAAATTCAAACAACACAAAGCTCTCAGAGATATTGTCCACTGCAAATTTATTCAGTTTTGCAAATAAATTGGCTAATACAGTACCTAATTCAAGTAAAAGAACTACAGTACTGTATTACAGTAGTAAATTAGCAACTACGCTATAAAAGTTTCAAACAGTATAAGCGGGCGAGGGGAGTTGCGTATAACGTATTTCTAGTATATATAAATAAATGAATGAATGAATGAATGAATGAATGTAGAAATCTTGAACGTAAAAGAGTGCTCAATACTTACGTAGAGCTAAATAAGTATAGTGAACAAGAGAGACACAATATGGTAGCGACTTAAAGTTTCATGTTTATTCAACAATCATCAGGCTACAAATCATTTTAAATTTGTCTTACTCACTAGATTATATATTTAAAGAATTCCCTAGGGGAGTTGTGGTTACTTCCTTAATTAGCATTATGTAGTAGGAACTTATTTCTATGACGACATTTCGAGATTAATTCGGTCCTTTTGTTCAATAGTTGTTTTGGGTCAGCTCTAACGATAGCCACTTTTTCAGAAAGACAAAGGTCACACTTCCTTGTGCCACATTTGTATGGGTACGCGTACGATGCGATGCTCCATTTGAGGGTGAAATCAACGTTGTTGTCCTTAAGCTTCCATATATGTATGTTTTGACAGTTCGGGGTCATTGCAATATTTTCTTGACCTAAAGGACTTAGTGTGGTTGTTGTATCTGGTCTTGAATTCACCTTCCGAGGCTCCATAATAAATACGTTTATATACGGTGCACTTAGAGAGGCACTTTCCATCCATAGGGCATTCACTTCTGACTCTGCAATTGCATAATCTTGCTTGGATGTCGGGTTTGGTGTTCAAACTTCTTCACTATAAATCCTTTCACCATAAATCCTTTCAATATCCTTTCTCCTTCACCATCCTTTCTGCTTCACCATAAATCCTTTCTCCTTCACCATAAATCCTTTCAATATATATATATATATATATATATATATATATATATATATATATATATATATATATATATATATATATATATATATATATATATAAATATATATATATATAGCAAAGTGAAAAGGTGGTAAACTGCCGAGAATTTGGTGACGAGATACTGACGTTTCGAGCGGAGCTCTTCATCAGAGTAAGATGAAGGGCTTCATCATCCTCGTCTTACTCTGATGAAGGGCTCCGCTCGAAACGTCAGTATCTCGTCACCAAATTCTCGGCAGTTTACCACCTTTTCACTTTGCTATATATTCAAAACACTGTCTACGCATGCACTCTACTTTTTTACTACTCTCGGATATTATATATATATATATATATATATATATATATATAGTCTATCAGAAAGCCAGCCTTCACCAAAAGGTAGTTACAAATAATTTACAAATATCAGCAAGGAACACTTCTTTTAAAAAATTTTATTGACGTTTCGGGCACAGCCCTATCTCAGAAGTTTATATATATATATATATATATATATATATATATATATATATATATACATGAAAGTATACAATGTGCCCTACCGGCTATCACCATAATGGCTTTATGGTAACTGTGGACTTGGGACCCACTATGTACGGGACCCACTATGTATATATATATATATATATATATATATATATATATATATATATATACACTGTATATAAATATATATATATATATATATATTTTAAATTGGTTGCAACCAATTCAAAACGGTTGAAATAACCAAACGAATTGGTTACAACCATATATAAATTGGTTATTTAAACCAATTGTTAATTGGTCGCAACCAATTGTTAATTGGTCACAGTGCATGTGAACAAAATAACCAAATTGTTTTATGTTACGACCGATTTAAATTGGTCGAATTTGTTAAATGGCTTCGTGGATAATATATTTAACTTCCACTCGCGCCTTCACCACCTTGACGAATACTCGCTTTCGAACTGTCGAAAATCTATTCCGTTGAAGTTTGTTGACATATGGAGTCCCGCACGTTTGAAATATCACACATGCGCGGACTGGACGGATTTAATTGAATCTAAAATAACACAGTGTAAGTTAGCCCAGTGTAAGTTAGTCCTAACACTAAGAACCGAAGTGTTTTTACAAAACTGCTAGCATGGCACATTAAATTTGATTTGCAGTCACTTGATTTTTGTTAAACTAGCATTTTTATATTTTCATAAAATTTGGGTTTAATAATTAATACAATATAACCAAATGAACATAAAGCGCAACCGGGAGCGGAGATAAGACCCTGGGTACGAGGTCCGCCCCCCACGATGCTCCGATGAATAGGATATATTTTATTTTATGGTTATGACAAGAGTTTTTATTTGGATTATGGTTAGGGTTTTTGTTCTTGTAAAGCTTCTGAATCTCGAGAAAATAACCTTGATGTGTCTATGACGTAGTCTGTGTCCACTGTGTGTCACTTGGTTTTTGTTAAACTAGCATTTTTCCTAACATTTGTATTTAATAATTAATACAATATAACAAAATAAAAACTTTAAATCTAACATAAAACGAACAACGCGAAAAGCGTGGCTGAATGGCACACGCAATAGCACTCCGTCGAGATGACGTCAGTACCGATGTTTGTCCGCTTTTACCCATAATTCTTGCGGCCATAACAAAAGAAATAGCTCTTTTGCAATCATTTGTGAGTCAAATTTGGTTTGTTTGTCCGCTTTTTGAGCTATTAATAGCAGCCAGACTCTACGCTATTAGTGAATCCCCAACCTCGTACCCAGGGTCTTAGCGCCGCTCGCCACGATGCTTGTGAGACCTCAAAGAATCATGGGATACAATACACCACGCGGCCATTTCGAAATGTTCGAACGAACTTGAAGTTTCTTGGTCTTTGATCGTTATATTTCGATGATTTAATTTGAATTTCTTGGATGTATTTTGTGATGGTTTTCAAAAGGACTCGTTGCTTTCCGAATCATGGGCTGTAGATGAAGATTGTCGTCAGAATTTTGAAGGTACGTCCGTAAGTCACATTCAGTTTAATCATTTTATATTTGTATATCATTTGAGTCCGAGTCAGCAACTAGCTATTAGATACTAGCTGTTTAATAATGCGCATTTATTTATTACCTGTTCTTATTCAATTATTTGTTTTCATACGTATTGTAATCAAAGGATTGGATGGTTATTTCAGAGGTTAATAATTGAGTTGTGTTTGCCTTTATGTTCGGCTGACAATTTGGTTTGAATCGCACTTAAAGTTTGAGATAAATACTCATATTTTGACGTAGATAGTTGTTATATTTTTCCAGATTCGATTTTAGCGAAGGCTTTACTATCAGCTTAACATACTTTGAAATTATTTATATCAAAGTTCGCAATATTGGCATTGCCATTTGCCAATTCAATTGGTAAGTTTGTTTTTCTCATGCAAGCCATATTGCTTCTAGTTTCTACTGGTCCATACAAGTCTGTTGTAGGTGACATCAAGAAAATATTATTGGCATATTGCAGTTTGTAGTTACTTCATACATCATGTGTGTTCATATACTATAATACCTTTACTGTATCATCAGCATCTCACTCTAGCATGAGTGTTGAGCAAAGTTGTAAAGGTTTTGCTGTGCAAGTGTGTTAAGTTGTCAATACTCAGAAAAACTCTGAGCACCACGCAGGATTCGAACCCGTAACCTTCTGAACGCTAGACAGACGCTCTAACCATTGAGCCACTGGAACTCAGATGGCAGAGCAAGGTTAATTATGGTATTTAAACCCTGGGACGAGTCTTGCCGTTATCACAAATACTTGTTGGACTACAAGTCGTTGTTGTGACAGTCAATTTCCAGTTAAAGTTAGGAAGTTGCAACTTGATGTTTGTAAAGTTGTAAAGGTTTTGCTGTGCAAGCTGTGTTAAGTTGTCAATACTCAGAAAAACTCTGAGCACCACACAGAATTCGAACCCGTAACCTTCTGAACGCTAGACAGACGCTCTAACCATTGAGCCACTGGAACTCAGATGGCAGAGCAAGGTTAATTACGGTATTTAAATCCTGGGACGAGTCTTGTCGTTATCACAAATAACACAGCTTGCACAGCAAAACCTTTACAACTTTACAAACATCACACTGCAACTATACCTTTACTAACAACATTTAACTGGAAATTCACTGTCACAACAACGACTTGTGGTCCAACAAGTATTTGTGATAATTGACATTTAAAGCATAAATATTTACTAACATATAATATTGATTTCAGGATTTTCTTGACTTAATTCAACAGTCCCCATATGAGATAGCCAAACAAGTATGTGCCTTATTTGGGAACTTCCTGTGATTATCATACATGACAGAAAAAAGAAAATAAAGACATTCTGCTTTATACCGTGTGAAAGTCCTCTTTATAATTGGTTAGTATCTAATGTATTGTGAAATTTGAATTTCTGTATTACATTTTTGCATATTGTGTACATGACAGTCATGTGAAGATGCCATTTAGTAGAAGGGTTAAAGTGCCTATTCATTGCTGAATCACTCTGCAAAATATCGCGTGTCCCTGTGTTGACGTCACTTCCTGTGAACTTTAGCAGGGGAAAAGGGCATGAAGATGAAATTTGCAAATGACAAGATACAGTATATTATAATTTTTCTCATGAGAATCCAAAGATCATAAATATGTAAAATCCCCACAGGCTGGATAGGCACTTTAACAGCTCTGTGACATCTCATACCGTACATCCACAATAGATCCTAAATTATCTTTTGTGGCAAATGACTGTCTAGTCAAATGACTATACCCTACCTAAAGGATAAAATGCCTTTACTAATGAGTAGCTAGCTGCCTTAAGACACTGAAAATTTGCCCTCACCACCACTAGGCCTGTAGGGTCATCAGAGACTTCAAAAAGTTTATTTTTCTCATACAAGCCATACTGTTTCTACTGACCTGTACAAGTCTGTTGTGTATGTTTTACAATATGAATGAGTTGACATTAATCAAGAAATTTTCAATATATTGTTAGTTACCGGTAATACAAGGGTTGACAACTCTGTGACAACTAGTAACTCCATAAAAATACAAGTTGGTATGGGCTAACTAAGTAGCCACAATAGATTCTGAATTATCTTTAATTAGCATTGTTATTAAAATTGCAATAATTTGAACCTGTGGCAAATGACTACCAAGTTATAGCTGATATTAAACATGTGAAAAGGAAATTTGAAATGGCCCTGACATTGTCTGGTCTGTTCTGGTCATTGTAATATGTTAATTTATTATGTGCCAAACTGCACGATTAGGATGTTAAATTAAATAGCATTAAACATTTGGTCACTTGTAGACACTAAGACAGTATGTCTCTACAGGAAGGATATTGGCTAAAATCCTGCTCTCCCTTGAAATATTTGATTTTTATATTACATTAACCAGTAAAGCAATCATGCATCAAAATGCTGCCATGCAGTTGGTGTCAAGAACTTTTTACATATTTAACATCAGCAAATGACCCCTGGGGGTTAGGCTAACTATCTGTGGGGATTTAACATATTTGTAATCTGTGGATTCTCCTGAGATAAATTGTAATAATAATAATAATAGATGGTTTATTGAATATAAAATCGCACTAATACAGTGAATTGCTTTATATTTACAACTGTTTAAAAAGGTCTTAAAAAAGGTCATATTGAAAAAGTTTACAAACAAATAATAGAATACCGGGGGACTGGAACCGGTTTACAATTAGAAACAAAATTTACTAAAGTTTAACATAGAACTTAGTTAAGATGTAATTAAGTCATTTATGCATCTCGTCATGGCGGGAAAAAAGCTGCAGTTTTCCGTTATAACGGTCAGTATTGCATTGGTAGAGAAAGTCGATCAACACTACCACGTAATTTTCGGCCATGTGCTTCATATCTCGTCGGTGGAATCAAAGTAGCCAAAGGAGAAGATGGTGTCGATTGTATTTTTTTTAAGTTTTTTGAGGCACAGCTTTTGTCTGTTATCAGAAAGACGTGGTAATATATCTTGTCAGCTGAAAATTTCATCTTCATAGACCGTTTGCTGTTAAAGTTGACGGAAATTATGTCATTTCCGTCAACTTTAACAGCAAAAAAGTCTATGA
>JAYKKM010000190.1:647500-665000 GCA_035772405.1 Chrysogorgia sp. JL179-B06 | reverse complement strand
TATATATATATATATATATATATATAACTTGTACATATAAAACATGTACATATAAGTGGCCCCACACTTCCAAAATCCCATATGTCTGTTGTTATATGACGTTAACTGTACTTCTCCCCACTTTTGTATCACCCTGCTGTATGTTTATTCCAATTTATGTTAGTTTATTGTGACCACTATAATAAACTAACATTTACTTAATAATAATAAATAAATAAGTTAACATGTAATACTTTTCTTGGTAGATGTAAGGCGCTGAGTGCAATTGGAATTTTTATAGTGGAGGAGTTGACTCACCGCAAAGGAGACAGCCGTTTGCTCCATTATATTTCATTATTGCTCACATCAATTATGGTAAGTAGATTGGATACATATAATACATAATGCCATACACATAATGCTGCTCGGTATCTACAATGAGTCATAACAACTAGAAATATGTGTACAGAACACGCATCGTCCGCTTTTAGGTGTGGATAATTTTAGGTGAGATTCTTTTGCAAACACCATGGATGTTTTGAAGAAGTTAACCAAAAAGAGGTGAGGTATGGGCCATGATTTAAAAATCATCGAAGACTGTTTGGGGTGGGAAAACACGATGATTTACTCCGACAATTTCATCTTGATTTTAAACAATTTATCACTCAACACAATGTGGACATTGTTCTTTATATGAAGTTATTGTGTTTTCGAAATGCTGTACATGATCGCTTTTTGGTGCTGGAGAAAGTGACGTAGATCAGGCTATGGGCGATATTATTGCCCGGTTTGAAGAGGCTGTTGCAGTAAAACAGCCTTTTCTCTGAAGAGAAACCAAAATTGGGGTCTGAAGAAATTTGACGTTTATCAATGGAAACGTTCAAGGAATCGCGAAAAAGTAATAGTGAATTTGATGAGCCACTAGAAAGGAAGAGACAAGCAACTGGGTCCGATGATATCAGCTACCTGTATCTATGAGAAAACGCCTAGAAGATAAAAGTAAAATCTGATGAAACATAGTTTAGGTGGTGAATAAGCCGAAATTCCCCAGCAGTCTTTTTGGGTACCACGCCTAGAGGAGAAACCATAAAGGAATGAAATGGCGGAACTTTGATTGACCCCAAAAGCTGATGAAATTCTTTCTGGATTGTCACATCAACCACATGAGGATTTTATAAAACCGAAAGTAAATTACGTCCTTCAAACTTTGAGGAAAACCGGAAAAAAGTAACTGTACTAAATAGGGCGAATAACCATCAAGAAGTCAGATGAAAGAATCAATTTTTATCGGTGATGGAAGATGTAGTTTTGAAAATTATATTGGGAGAACCTATGCTGGCCTTGGCATTTGAAACATGATTGTTTAAATGCACACCCTGAACACATCTCGCCTTTGTGGAACTTAAAACAGTGACCCTTGGGAACACGCAAGCCCTGTTGTTTTGGCTTGGGATATGATGTGTTATTTGGGGGTTTCCTAGCAACCGGATACTGAGACCGTAGCTACAGCTCCCAGTGTACTGTTCCCCAAGGTACCCGAGTTGCAGAATTCTGACGTAAAAATCGGAAATTTTCGTCGTAATATCGCCAATTCGTTCCCGGACTGCCAAGTCGTGAACAACATGATCGTATTTCATGAGAGCGGGGGTCTCATGTGGATACGTTTGAGTATAAACGCCAACAAACGTGAGCAATAGGGTTTCCTGAGTGTGCCAAGATGCGCAGGTTGACTGCGCACCTTGAGAGGTTGATGTTGTTGTTGAGTCTTTTCTTGTGAAATAAAAAGCTTTATTCGAGTTTATACGTATCCTATCACATTTGGTGGCAGAAAAATTGTCGGACCCGCCTGCCAATGGCATTGCTCAGCCTAGGAAGCTACCATATTGTAAAGTTGATGCAACCTTTTCGGGAGTTGAAGATTTCGTGTTGTTTTGGGAAATGTATGCACTGAATCATGACATTAATCTATCGAATGGCTATTGCACCATGGATGCTGAACAAGCCCAACAATTCGCCCGCCTTTTAACAGGTGATGCTTTTAAGCATTATGCTTCTCTTCCTATCACCACAAAGGAAGATATAAATGCTGTATTTAAAGCAAAGTATGACCATGTACCTTCAAGCGAATATACATATCGTCAGCAGTTGCACGACTTAAAATGTGTAAACAACGAATCTTTGTCTGAATTTGCCTATCGTGTTGAAAATCTCAGGAACAAAGCTTATCCCAATTGACAAGAGAAAGAGTCTCGTATTTTGGATGCATTTGTCGCTGCAGGTGTCGACCAGAAACTCGCAGAGAAATATTACGAAGCTGAAGGGAAGAAACCGGATGGTTCAGCCATGTTGCTTCGTGAACTTATTGCATTTTTGTAGCGTTTTGAACGCATCTGGAAAATTCCTCTTGACTCCCAAGTGTGTGCTGCACGAGCCTCGCCAACTTTACCATCACAATTTGACGAACGCACCCAGCAAATTTCTGCCCTACAAGTTCAAGTGGTAAGTTTAAGCACTCGAGCAAACAGCGGTATGCAGAGGAATTATGCAAACCTCCCGAAATGGCCGAACGAGAACTCATCGTCAGAAAGAATGGTTTTTATTGACATTCTACTAGTCACTTTTTGAGTGATTGTGGTGCTCGCCATTGAGAAAATCCATCGTGGACAGCACAACAATGGCAAAATAATCAAAACCATTTTGGACGTGGAACAGAAAATTACCAGAAAAATCCTGCATGGCAACAACAATGGAAAAATGCCAGTTTGTATGTGGAGCATCAGCAGATTACCAAGGGTCCGATTTAAACATTTAAGGCCGGGGTGGGGCTCACCCGGCCAAATCCCAAGGCCTACAGGAATGTTTCGGCAGCGACATTTTCTTGCACCAAATCTGCAGGAAATTGGATGGCACTTGCAGACATGGACATGGATGTTACAGATTCAGTGGGCCCTTTGTGTGAAGGAGTAAATGTTGATGAAGCATTCCTTTGACAACGTCGTGGCACAACGTTTGTTGAAGCTGTCGCTGCTGAACGATTATGGTGTTGAGATTTCGTGGGAGGCATACTGAAACAAAATACTAGAAAAACAAAAACACTATAGGGACATACCAGACGTTAGTAATATATTAACAGACAGGATTTATAAAAATATGGTTACAAATGAAGTGTGACAAGGTCAAGTATGGCTCACATATTAGTCGCCGCATCACAAGCCCTTGAATGCCTCAATTAAATTATACGAGGATTATCAAAGCCTCAACAAAATTTACATGAGGACCATTAAGCCTCAACAATAAGTTGATAATGTTTGAGGACCATTAAGCCTTTAATAAAGCAGAAGATAAATTCCCGTTGTGGTAAATAATTTGCTGATCAAATATAGGATTACAGGAATAAACAACACGAGTTAATGCAGTCAATGACCCGCTCTCAAAATTATAATTTGCCTTCAAACTGTAAATCACAAGCCGAACAATAACAAGATTATAGGGAGAACGCCCAATTCATCCGGTAAGAAATCTTTCAGTCAACACGAAAACCCGTTTAGGAGATCAACGCACACCTACAACAAAGTTATGCGTCAACAGCGAAAGCAGTTTGGCAGAATCTCCAATGATCGAGGTGGAAAGATGCATAGTCACGACATCTCGAAATGGCTGCGTGGTGCTTGTGATATATATCCTGCATGATATATAGATATACATGATATATAGCTGTTGCGTGCATCTATATACCCCCCCCCCCCCCCCCCCCCCCCCATAAATCAGGAGAACTTGAACATGTTTTATGAATACTTTTGTTATTGTTACGATAAATTCAAATCAGAAAGCCCAAATACGTCAATCATAGCTGCTGGTGGCTTCAGCCCTGCAAGTAATGGCTTCAGTACAAGGATTATTAATACACAATGCCACCTGAAACAAGTGATCAAAAACCTACCAGAAATACAGCAATTCTCGACTTCATCCTCACAAACATTCATAGATTCTATCAAGATCCGCTCGTACTAGCCGCTTCTCGTTGTCTAATTGTTAAATAGTTCACTATCCAAGGTTCCCAAGAGCAGCTTCAGATATTTTGTTCATAGCCAATCATTGAATACGCTTCATGGCCAATCTATTTACACGCTCCAATGACTCAAAATCCGAATTAGTAAGATGACCCCTCAGCTCTGCTCCACACAGCATCTTATGTAGTGCAATGGAGTTCCACATACATGAATTTGCAAATCGGATTCATACTACCAATCAGAATACCAGAACTCAACAAACTGGAAATAACTTCCTTACCCTTGGCTGCAGCCTCTATGGTTGGTGCACTTCCTGTGAAATTCCCAGAAAGAACAACCCCAACATGTTCTGCTGTGGAATTTTCCTTTATTGGATTTCCATAAAGGAACCACTGTCTTGAATCCTTGAGAGCATGAAGAATATGTTTTGTCCACCAAACACGATAACCATGGACTTTTTAGTATTGAATTTAAATCTCCAAGTCTTACTATAAACCTCCATTGCGGCATTGCCTCATTGCGGCATTGCCTCTTGAAGACCAGCTATCTTCAAAACAGGAGATAAAACAACACTGTCAGATGAAAATTACCGGCCAATTCTTTCTATTATCTCTAAAATATGTAAATTTATTATCGTGGCTACAAAAATATAATCTTCTTCTCAACAACCAGTCAGCATATCTAAAGAATCATTCTAGTGTTACAACCCTTATTGATATTACAGATACATTGCTACTAAATATGGATGAGGGAAATTTAAATGGCCTTCTATATTGATGGATTTGAGTAAAGCGTTTGATTTAATCGACCACAGTCTGCTAATTAATAAATTAAAAATCTATGATCTTAGCCAACGTACAGGCGGCTTACTTCATATTTAGCAAAAAAGACAACAAGTTGTTAGCGCAAATGGGGTATTGTCAGATCCTCTCGAAGTGAAAACGGGTGTCCCCCAGGGGAGTATTTTGGGACCATTGCTTTTCGTAATATACCTGAATGACCTGCCCCTTGTGTTGGAAAATCCTTCAAAGTTCAAGATGTTTGCAGACGATTCTACATTACTTGCTAATGGCAAGAGTCTACACACTATACAGGAAGATTTACAAACTAACATTGAACAAATTTCATCATGGATCTCTGAAAATGGTATGGCGTATGACATTAAACGTTGCAAAAACAGAAACAATGGTTATAGCAACGAAACAGAAATTAGCTCAATTGAATGGTGATAGAATACAAGTAAATATTAATGGAGAAACAATCAAGAATACAACCACTCATAAACTATTAGGCTTGGTACTAGATGAAAGTCTTGATTGGAATTCACATATTGACATGATATGTAAAAAAGTTTCGAAACGGTAGCTCTCCTAAAATCCATAAAGAGATACCTTCCACTCAATAATAGGCAATCTTTTTATAAAGCTCTAATTAAACCCATAATGGATTATGCGTGCGTCGTTTGCCGAAATACTTCAAAATTGAACATTGATCGAGTGA
Source organism: Chrysogorgia sp. JL179-B06 (assembly GCA_035772405.1). Taxonomy (NCBI): domain Eukaryota; kingdom Metazoa; phylum Cnidaria; class Anthozoa; order Scleralcyonacea; family Chrysogorgiidae; genus Chrysogorgia; species Chrysogorgia sp. JL179-B06. The sequence continues at coordinate 659,511 of JAYKKM010000190.1, read as the reverse complement.
TTAGATTGCAGAAGTAACCCAGCACAAGTACCTTCAACAAACTTGTTTATGAGGCTAAATTGGATGACATTCCCAGAACGTATTGATTATTTTACTTCTATTTTAATGTATAAATTAGTTAACAATATTGGTCCAAGATATTTAATAGATAAATTTGTTTGTACACGTGATACCCATTTAGTAAATACTAGACACGCAGCGAACAGCGACTTGAGAATACCTAAACTGTCTACAAAAACCGGTCAAATATCTTTCAGTTACCGTGGTGTTAAGACCTGGAATATCTTACCAACTAGCAGCAAAACTTCTACATTAAGTAGTTTTTAAAAATATGTAACAGATTCACTTCAATAATTTTTTAGTAGTTCATGTAATATAGTATTATAGTTTATTATTTTATTCTATCTATTTAAACTGTAAATGTTATATATTTTGAGGGCCACCCTTATTAACCTTTGTGTTAGCTTGGTGTCTACCCTCATTAAATATAGTTATCAATCAATCAATCAACCGTCGGAGACAAAAGGGCGACATCGTCGGCAACAAAAGGGCGACATCGTCGGCAACAATTACATTTCCACAGTACATTGATTTTAATTTTAAGTCCGCATTAGTGCTCGACAAAACGTGAGTTATGTCATTGTTTGTTATGCCATGGTGATTGTGAGTTATGCCATGGTGACAATACCCCACCCTGTCTAATTCCTTGTAATACTGGGAAAGTTTCCGAAATCACACCATTCACCGTCACACAACAGACAAGCTTGTCATACTGACAAGCTTGCTATAACCTCCAGGTTTTACCACAAATTCCAAGGTTGAACAACTAACATTTTCTTTATCTTGAGGTCTTTCATGTTTTATCCACTCACACCTCAGCGATCTCGATTGTTCGTGTAGCTCTTTGATTCCATATTTCCAATAGGGCTTTAAGTAAAGTTTTACTTTTTCTTAGGAAAGACTTTTTGCAGCAGAAAGTAAACTATCAGTAACCTGACAAACAATAGTTTCAATTTGTTTAGCATCCTCAATGTTAGCCATATTAACATGCGGCAAGCTCTCTCTAACTTTTTCTTGGTATTGCTGAAGCAATTCTGTGTTATTAACAGACTTCCAATTTTATTATTATTATTATTAAAGTAATATTTTGACAGGAAGCTCCCATCACGTACGTGGTTTTCAGGGAGGTCCTGCATAATAAATCACTATAATACAGTATCAAAAAAGTTAAAATATATAAGCTGTAAACATTACAATTAAGGAAAAATCACTATTACTATATAAAATCCGATATATGTATCTATTTAAGAATTGTTCTTAATAGAATGTTTAATATTTGAAAGGCAATCTATTTCTCGAATAGAATGATCTAGATTATTCCAGTCCTTAAAAATATGATATAGAAACCTTTGCTGACCCCAACTACGTTTAGTTAGGGGCAAGCGAACATCATTCCGTCTTCTGGTGTCATAATTATGAACGTTTCTGTTCAACTTAACGTCCAGTTCAATGTCGATATAGCCATGTAAGTACTTGAATGCCATTGTAAGCCTGTGAAACAAGCGAATTTTATCCAATGGTTTCCAACCCAATTGATTTAAAGCCTCCGTAGCAGATGAACGCATAGGCACGTCCAGTATAGTCTTTGCTGCTTTATTCTGTAAAACTTGTAGTTGATTCATCAAACAGGCGTTATTCTTGTCACCCCACACAAAGTCTGCATAGCTAAATAAGGGGCTGATAAGACTGTTGTATAGAGTCAGTTTAGCATGCAATGGTAACAGTTTCCTCACACGATTAATTGTTCCGATTCTTTGTGCAACTTTAGTACAAAGGGAGTCCACATGGTCAACCCAGGACATATTCTGCTTGACAATCACGCCGAGGTATTTAAATGATTCCGCGTTCTCGATTTCGTGTTGATCAACACGTATGTTAACATCTTGCACTTTCTTCAGCCTTTGATTGCTCCCAAACAAAACAAATTTACATTTAGAGATGTTAAGTGTCAGTAAATTGTCATAGAACCACCTGGAAAGTACAGCAAGATCAGCATTTAACTTGTTCTCCAAATCGTTAACATCTTTACTGGAATAATATAGCACAGTGTCATCCGCGTACAAAATGACTTTACTTTGCAAATTGCACGATGGTAAGTCGTTTACATACACGACAAAAAGCAAACGGACCGAGTATGCTTCCTTGGGGGACACCAACAGACATAGGCAATGGAGATGAAATACTTTCACCGACAGAAGTAGCTTGACTTCTTTCGGATAAGTAAGATCCGAACCAAGCGAGAGAATCCTCATCGACTCCAAGTAAACGAAGCTTATCCAATAATATAGTGTGATCAACAGTATCAAACGCTTTACTGATATCCAAAAAGACGGCACCGGTAAAGCGACCAGCGTCCATATTACCAAGAATACTGTCAGTGAATTGTGTTAATGCAAGTCCCGTTGAAAGTGTCGGCCGAAAACCAAATTGCTTTGATGTAATTAAATTATTCCCATTTAGATAATTATACAATTGGGTATGAACGAGTTTCTCCATAATTTTACTGAGTGCCGATAAAACAGTGATCGGTCTGTAATTATTGGGATCGCATCGGTCACCCGATTTAAATAGTGGCGACACTTTACCTTTTTCCATATAGATGGGAATATTTTGTTGGCCAGAGATCGATTAAATAACCGAGTGAGACTTGATGTTATAACATGGGCAGAATCCTTGAGCAGACGTGGACCTATTTCGTCAAGCCCAATTGATTTGTTTGATTTTAATTGTTTAAGTTGATTATAAACAAATTGCTCACTTACTGGTTGCAGTTTAAACTTGGGAGTTGCATCGCCATTAAACCAAGTTGAACTAGTAACTGTGGTGGCGACGGTGGCGAGAGATTTCAACTTGTTTGCTAACTTAGTACCTATACTAGCGAAATGTTCATTAAAAATAGTGGCCATCGATTTAGCATCAGAATAAATAATTCCATCCGATTCCAAACATGAAATACCTGGACTCTTTTTCCGCGAAGTAGCTTCGTTTAAAGTTTTCCATAACGCCGACAGATTTTGCTTATTTTCATCTATAAGCTTAGTATAGTACTCTGATTTACAACGCTGTGTTTCTCTACTCACAAAGTTCTTCTGTTTCCTGTATAAATCCCATTTCTCTTTTGTATTAACTCTGACAGCAGATTTATAAAGCTTATCCCGTATTTGCATTTCTTTGGAAAGTTGTGAACTCATCCATGGGTGACGAACGCCTTTAAGTCGCGTTTGCTTTATAGGAGCGTGATGATTTGCTGATTCAGTAAATAGTGCGTTCCAAGTACTAACGGCAGCGTTAATATCTGGTTCATTTTCAACAGTTTCCCAATTAATTAACTGAAACATTCCGAAAAGTATTCTTTGATCGATGCGTTCTACTTTCCATTGGTACATTAAGGTAGCAAGATCCCTCTGAATACATTTGTAATACCATACAATATAACAATTAACCCTTACAACCATTTGATAGAACATATGACAAATAATATTTCCACACAAAAAGTTTGCATAAATTATGCTAATTAGCTGACGAAATGGCCGCCGATGGGTCAAAATCGGGATATACTTCAAACAAGATTTCTCAGGCAGTTTTAGAGATAAGGTCCTGAAAGTTTCTGAGTTTATAGCTTATATACTAAGGCATATTCTGGTGGTAGCATTTTCAATATAAACTTTCAGCTATTTTCTGACATGCTTTTTTCTTTTTTTTTCAATTTCCACCACCTAAATTATATTAATTATGTCAGATAATTCAACAAGTATCAATCAGATTCAAAATTCCTACCACCATTCCCTAGATATTCCTGTTAGGAGGCTGTGGTGAAAATTTTATTGAAATATATCGGAAAATGAGGGAGAAATAGTGTTTGGAAAATGACAAATTTGTTTGAAGTATATCCCGATTTTGACCAATCGGCGGCCATTTCGTCAGCTAATTAGCATAATTTATGCAAACGTTTTGTGTGGAAATATTATTTGTCATATGTTCTATCAAATGGTTGTAAGGGTTAATTGTTATATTGTATGGTATTAAAAATGTATTCAGAGGGATCTTGCTACCTTAAGACAGCAAATAATGGGTAAATGGTAAGACAAATTATCACTGTGGTCATCGCTCACTGTGGTCATCACTCACTGGTCATTGTTCAACATAATGGACATTGTCTGTTTTCATTAAAATGTGATCAGTGGTGGTTTGAATAGTTCCACCTGCTGGAACTTTTGGGAGTTCACTGAGCTAAGACATTGACATTCTGTAACTTGACTTAAATAGCGTCCTCTCTCGTTAACAGCATCTAGGCTCCTAGGGCCACTAGACATCCCAATATAGCAATTGAAGTCACCCATAACAATTACAATCCCTTGATCATAAATCTGATTTATTACATCAACCAAGGCATCCAAAGTTTTTTAGAAATTCCACGATTGACGAGTTGGTAGAAGGTAGATACACAGCTACAATGAAGAGATGCAGCCCTTTCAATGTCTTTATCAAGGCGTCGATGCCAAATAAAACCAACAAAATATTTCCCCCTCCTCCAAACAGAGTTCAGGTTTAGTTCAGAGGAGGAATTTTAAAATGTCATCGATTCTGGGTAGAGCCAGTGTTCTTGAATAGCAAGTATATCAATGTTTTCTAAAATATGTTCAATATAAGATACATTGCTTATATGCATATATTATGAAGCCGTTTGTTTTCTTCCTTTAGTAAATGTTTCTCTGACATTCAGTTATCGTCTCCAAATCTTTTACCTTGCTTTCAAGTACAGCCATATCCCAAAACAACAAATATTCTCTTTGTAATGTAGCGATTTGGTTTTTCAATGCCAGACCAACTTCTTGAGCGGTTTAACAAACTAGAACTTGAGACTATTTCGCTGACAGTTAATTGAGAATTCGTCTGCGAATTATGCAACCGGTACTCCACTGGTATTGTAACTGCTGCCTTGAACATATTTCGTATTTCCAAAGTGACTGACTTTGTGTCCAAACATGTCATCAGCTTGAACACTTCATCTGCTAAACGCTCTTCAAGACAAGTTTAAGCACTGCCTCCCTTTGGTTTACATCTTGAGTAGAATTCCCCTTGAGGAAAATCTTTAATAGATTGGCATTTCTTATACAGCTCCACCTTCATACTCGTCAAAGTATCTATAGACCCGTCCACCAACAGTTTCCTTACAACTTTAGGATGACATTGAAAGACGTCTTCCAGTTTACTCATATTATTTGCTTCTGTACGGTATCGCAAACATTTTTGAAATGTTGTCAAATCATACACCAACGATTGTCGAAGTAGGTAGAGTAACCTATTTAAAGCTCGAAACCAAATCGCGAATCAAAACAACAAAGTGGTCGAATCGAGAAGAGGAGAGGAGAAGGAGAATGAGAAGGATTGAAGAAGGAGAAGGAGAAGGAGAAGGAATTCATGGATTGAATTCATGGATCACGATGTTCATACACAAAAAGTGTTTTTTTTCACTCTAAACTCTGTCATGTAAATAATTACTCTGTTATGCTACGGAAGTAAAGGTCTTATGATATAACGTTTCGACTTCCATAGAGCATAACTGTAATTATCCATAACTGCAGTAAAAATCAAGTAACACCTGAAAACCGAATGTGTCAGTCAATGATACGCTTTCTTGAAAATGTATAGTAATTTGTCTTTTTATGTTCACATCTACATCCATAGACTGTATATGTTAATTGCTGGTAATTATTTATATAATGTACCTTAAACTATTCTTATCGTATTTTCACAGTTTAAAAATTGGTCTGTATCAAGCGTGGCAATTGGCATTATTCGCAACTTGTCCGAGTACTACGAGCAACTCTATAATTATGATACGGATTTACCTTTGAAAGTACTGCAGGTTGGTTTTATATTTTATAAACATTTGCCAATCTTAGCAGTAGGTATTTTTGTGATATATTTGAAACTATAGTAGCCACTAGATTATGCTAACGTAAGTTATAAACTTTTTAGTCTGATGGTTATAAACTTTTTAGTCTAAACTTTTTCTACCTCTTTCTTAATTTGATTCTATTTCCATACACAACCCTAGCAATTTTGATAATATCCAAGGTTTTATATTCCCACTATATATATATATATATATATATATATATATATATATATATATATATATATATATATATATATAAGATAAAAACAGTGAACCTTCTTCCACCAAAGTTAAAAAACATGTACAAATTGATCAAGATAACTTTTAAAAACTTTAAAGTTTTTAAAAGTTATCTTGATCAATTTTATATATATATATATATATATATATATATATTATATATATATATATATATATATATATATATATATATATATATATATATATATATATATATATATATATATATATATATATATATATTCAATCTACAGACACGTGTTTCGCTGTACAACAGCTCATCAGTGTAGCTTGGAACGATCTGAATGAGTCTGACTCGGTAATTATACACTTGCGATCGTCATTGACAACCGCTTGTGGGACAACACAAGATATATATATATATATATACGATATATATATATACGATATATATATATATATATATATATATATGTATATATATATATATATATATATATATATCGTCACTAAATTCTCGGCAGTTTACCACCTTTTCACTTTGCTATATATTCAAAACACTGTCTACGCAGCACTCTATATATATATATATATATATATATATATATATATATATATATATATATATATATATATATATATATATATATATATATATATATATATATATATATATATATATATATATATATATATGAAGCGAATAGTTTGCAATGGTGCTAAGAGTGCTCAATACCTTGAGTAAACAAGAAACGACATAGAAACGTGACATGGTACAACCCACCATACAGCAAGAACGTTTCCACCAATATTGGCCAGACGTTCCTCAAAATTATTGACGAAGAATTTAATGAAAACCACAGTTTTCACAAAATCTTCAACAGGAATACTGTCAAAATAAGCTACACCTGCATGAACAACATTAAACAGACTATCGAAGGACATAACAAAACTATCCTTAAGACTGAGAACGACCAACATAAACCCAACGACAACGAATGCAACTGCAGAAAATGCGACAATTGTCCTTTGCTTGACCAATGCCTAACTAAATCAGTTGTATATCAAGCCTGACCAAACATATGTCGGCCTCACTGCAAACACTTTTAAAACAAGATTCGCCAACCACAAAACCTCATTCAACAACATCGGCAAGAAACACACCACCGAACTAAGCAAACATGTCTGGCAACTTAAAGATAAGCGTGTTGACTATAATATCAAATGGAAAGTTCTCAAGAAAGCTCGACCCTACAGCAACACTTCAAACAGATGCAGCTTATGTTTGTGGGAGAAATATTTCATTATCTGTCATCCTTCTCTGGCTACCCTGAACACAAACGCAACGAACTCGTGTCATCATGTAGACATGCCAATAAATTTCTATTTAGAAACTTTGTTACATAATTTTATAATTTAATGCGTTTTTGAAACTATCCTATGATAAGCCTTTCGGTCTGTATTTGTTCATCTTTTTTTTGACAACCACTTATCTATTATACTCAAATCTCAAGTGGTAGATTCATGTATATAGTATTACAAACGGTTAAAATTTTGAAAATTCAAGCTAACTAATGAACATTCAGAACTTTATTAACGTACTTCCTAATCCATGACTTCGGCGTTTAGCGTCGTTGGGGGTCTCACGTGATCGTTAATTGGAAAAGTCGGACAAACAAGGGAAATTATTGCTAGAATCGCTACAGTCTGTATTGTCTGTACGGTTCTAGATATTCATCGAATCTTGAATTAGTCTTCGAAACGTGTTAATCAAGACTATAGATATGGATAGGAGTAACTTAGAAAAGACGTTCAAAGCCATGAAACTAGCGGATTTGAAGAAATATCTTCAAAATCGAGGAATTAGTGTTAGCAGCCATTTGAAACCTGGGCTAGTGGCCATCGCATGTGCTGCCGAAGATATGAAACTCCCGTTAATCAACCAAGTCAACGAGGACGAAGAACAGTTGAATGTAAGTCGTCGGCTATTTGTTCATGGTATTCAGTTGCCCGATCCGTTTACAATGAATGTGTTAAACGACTTCAAACATTCTCCTGCCAACAGGGGGAGTGTCATTGATGCTTATTGTCATTGCTTGGGAGGAAGAGATGGTGGTTGCAAACACATATCAGCTGCTTTATATTCTTTGGATGACCTTTTACATAGCAGTGGAGAAGATAGTGTCACAAGTGGGCCTTGTCAATGGAACCGAAAACCCAAACCAGATACAACAGCATGTGAGGTAAAAGATCTACCAATAAAAAGGAGCCTTGAAGTTGAAGATAACCAACACGAAGAAAGTCAGTCAACAGCGGTTAAGAAGAAGAGGAGTAAGGCTTATACTTTTTCCCAGTTTATTGATCACGACCCACGCATTGTTTCAGACAGATTGCCTTGTGGACAAGACAGGCTGGCATCAATAGTGAAAAGCATGCAAAGAATGACAAGTGAACCACTAATCCTAAGCATTTTGGCTAAACAACTGTATGGTTCTGGAGAAGTTCTAGTAAAGGATAAAGAACAAGATTGTAGCAAGAAAGAAGGCGATGATCCCCAACTTGGACTTTTGGAGCAAAAGATACTGGCCTACATACAAAGCAGTCGACAACCGGATACCAAAAGCTTCAGAGCAACCCTCCAATTTACAGAAGCTGAAATAAATGAAGTCGATTCAGTTACAAAAAGTCAATGGCAGTGTAAAATCTGGTTCATGCACAAAACTGGCTTCATAACCGCATCAAAGGCTAAGAGTGTTTACACTAGACAAATTTCTGTAGAGAAACATAAAACTGATGTCTCTAGTCTGGTGAAGTCTCTTACTGACAACAGAGTTTCTCAGCCTATCAAACGACAAGTGGAAATTCCACTGAATCCATTGGACTGGGGACTTAAACACGAAAATACTGCACGTAAAGCATACTATAGAACTGAGGGACGGAAACATCACCAACTTAGCCTGGTTTCCAAAGGCTTTTTAATTTCTAAAAAGAAGCCTTTTCTTGGGGGAAGCCCAGATAATGTTACAACTTGTAAATGTCAGCCAAAATGCCAAAGTGTTGTGGTGGAATATAAGTGCCCATGGTCTCATAAAGATATCAACCCAAAAGAAGCTTTTCTGCAACCTGAGATCGGTGGTATGTGGGAGGATGATAAATTATCTCTGAAGTCAACTTCCAGATATTATTATCAAGTACAAATGTTAATGCTTGTAACAGAATTAGAAGAGTGTCATTTGGTGGTGTGGACACGTAAAGGAATTTTCTGTCATCATATCACTTATGTGCCCTCCTTCATTGAAAAAATATCCTTGAAGCTTGAAGCATTCTGGGTGGCAAATGTAGTTCCTCGCATGATGGAAAAAATGCAGTGTCATAATCCTAAATCTTCAGGTAAGAGTTTGTTTTCTTTATTATGAATAAACTATAGATTTTATATACGAGTAATCATGCTTTTTTATAATATTACACAATTACGTAATACTAAAACAGTGAATTGGTCTCTTATAGGAGAACAGATTTTAAATAAAAGAGAATGTGAACAGGAGTCAGTGAATCTTAGTGGAAAGGTTGTAGTGCCATCTGCAAGCCAGTCAGGTAGCTATATTTGTCTAACTTTTTTGCTCAAAATTTATAAGCACTACTGTAGCTGTGTATTTACTTTACATAAAAATAATATATATATTTTCTTATATTTTAAATAGACTTGAATTCAAGTGACATTAACCAGTCAAGTCATTTACCAGATCTTCATTGTGGTAGAAATAATTCTGGTGTGGAAAGCTGTTTGAAGAAGTCAGTGGTATTGTATTGTTTTGATGTTTATCAAGAGGACATGGACATGCTGAAGCCTGGAAAACTAATCAGTGACACAATTGTATCTGTGATGCTGAGGTACAGTACATGTACATACTATTAATTTTTCAGTATATGAAAATGTTTGCTTATAATAGGTTGATCCAATAATATAGACCCTGTCCACACAAGACATTTGTGCTGTTTCTAATAGTTGATTGTAAAACTACAGTATGTTTTCAGGCTGCAGAAAATTTTAGTACTTTATTAATGTATAATAATTCGCTTTCATTTTATTATTTTTATAGTGAACATTGGAGCGACTTTCCCATTGTAGATAGTTTATTTTATTCAGTCCTTGTTGGAGAGCAGGAATCACGTGCAAAGACATCAACCAGGTCACTAGCTGTCAGCAAGTTAAAATTTATTTGCCAGTAAATATTTTTAACTTTTTTGTGGTTAATGCATACATGTAACTTGTACTTTGAATTGTGTTATAGAATGGAGAGGATGATAGCCGCAGAGAAATTTTTTAAATCTGATATGCTCCTTCACGATTATGTGTTTATTCCTATTAACAGAAGGTATAATCATTCACAAGAGTTTTTTAATTTTATTTATAATACTTGTTGTAGTATATAATAATTAAAAAAATAAATGTAATAATATATATAATATTTAATAATATATAATATTTAATAATATATAATATTTAATAATATATTTAAATAAAACAAAAATTTATTTTTGTTGTTAGTCTTCACTGGTTTCTTGTCATAGTAACACCCTGGTAAGTATTTAATAAACCCTGTATAATAAACATGTAGTCCAAAGGTACAGTGCATGTTTTCATGATCTGGTACTCCTGACAGATGTGATTTAACAACGAAACCAAAAACCATTGTATTCCTAAAAATTTGCAAATGAATATGCAAATTATTAACACCAGAAAGTTGCAAAACAGAAAGAGGTTTTCCTGTGTGTCCTGAAATAACCATGTGTTCTGAGACTCTAGTGTGTAATAGGCCCATGTATGTTGGACTGATACATTATGCTATTCATTTTAAGGCATATTCTAATTTTGGATTCTCTAACATGGGACATCGAGACACGAACAACAACAGTTAACCTAATTTCTCGGTATGTATTGTATGGAGCAAAAATGTATAGCAGTTACTGTCATATCTAAAGTATACCAAAGAAGTAAATGAAATAATACATAACTGCACTTATATCGTGAAGCCGAAAATGCTAATTAAATCATTAATTATAATAACTTATTTTAAAGGTACATAGATTACCTCGTTCAAACAAACTGCTCCATAATCAGGAAAGACCGTTCTCCGCAGATTCTAAAGGTTGGGGATGGCATTGATTTGAAAATTATTTTCATGTATTATTTTATATTTACATTACTAAGAAAATGTTCACTTTATTATTTTATAGGTCCCACAACAGGAAATGTACTCAAACAACTGTGCCATTCATTTATCACTGTCTGTGAAATATTTTCTGCAGGTAATTAATATAGTCACCTTGTAATCTCATTCTACAAATAAATTGGTAAAATTAATGTAATATTGTGGCTACTCACACAAACAAGAATTAAAACTTTTTATTATTGATTTTTATAGGACATTGAAAAGTATGAACAGTGTCCAGACGATTACATTGCTTTGGTGCATAGATGGTTTACCCATATAGAAGCTAAAGCAGAAAGACAACGGATGCATGGAATGGTGACAACTAGATTTTATTGGGATGAAAACACTTGAGAAAGTTGTTTCTACCCTATTCCCCCACATACAAGAGTACCTCCAATAAACGCATGTGCTTATATTCAGATATAGGCATATATAAACATGTATACACTGACATACTTCTTACAGTAAACCATTGAACATTAATTGTCTAAAAAAACGTTTGTATGAAGGTAATGAATGCAATATTCATTCTGTTTGGTTTATTCTCCCAAGATATTCCTTCATAACACACATGACTGCCTTTGTTGGCCTATTTCCGGGGGTCCTATATGCAAATTGTTATTAGCACATGC
>JAYKKM010000190.1:607500-642500 GCA_035772405.1 Chrysogorgia sp. JL179-B06 | reverse complement strand
AATATCAAGGAACGACACAGAGGTCTCGCTGATTTCCCACGTGAACTTCAGAGCAGGATGAAAATCATCAACAAATTTGATGAACTGCTCTAAAAGGACACGTGAACACGACGCTGTTCCTAAACAGTCATCGATAAATCTGCCGAAAAAATCAGGCAAGGGACCCGTGTATTGTTCAAAGATCTGTTTTTCAACATAACCAACAAATAAGTTAGCATAGCTTGGACCCATTTTGGTGCCCATTGCAACACCACTTATTTGTTGATAATGTTCACCATCAAACGAAACGCAGAAAACAAGTTCATAACCTTAACAAAGAAGAGCTTCTAGCTGTGAATTCATTACAATGCCGAAATGACGTTGTCATAAAACCTGCGGACAAAGGTGGCGCTGTAGTTGTTTGGAGAGCGGACAAAAATTGGGACACTCTGCCGTCGCTTATGAAGCTGCAAAAGAGAGGCTGGATAGAAAGTATGGTGGTGCCCGACGACAAGTTGCCATTTATTTGGAAGAACTTGAAAACGTTAAAACTATACGCCAAGGAAATTCAAAGGACCTGGAGAAATTTGTCGACTTGTTGGATGTTACTGTTATTAACCTGAAGGAAGCCGGTAGACCCGAGGAATTAGGGGATGGATCGTTATATTTGAAATTACAGAAGAAGCTGACGGAGCAGATGCTTACACAATACCATCGCTGGATCTTCGAGAAGACGAGAGACGAATCCGTGTTTTCTCTTCGCGAGTGGGTTGTTCAAGAATCTGAATTCCAAACAATAGCAGCAGAAGCGGTCCAAGGGTTAAGTCAAGGGAACGAAAGAAGGTTAAAGTTTAAAGATACAACCCGAACCTACTTCAACAGAAGTAGCAATGTATTAACATGCAGTCTATGTAGCAATCAACACGGGATCTGTAACTGTAACAAATTCAAGCAAATGACTGTTTCGGAAAGATGGGATTTTGCCAAACAATCCTGTCTATGTTATCGTTGTTTATGCGATGGTCATACCGGCGGAAAATGTACAAGAAGCAGAATTTGCGGATTAGACGGTTGTAGAAAGACTCACAACAGATTGTTACATGGAAATCAGAACCCGGAAGTGGGGTGCACTGGTGATGGCCAACGTAAAGATATTGAAAGCTCTAACAGGAATAGAAGAGTTCCCCAAAAAGTTTCCAGTGCCACTCAAACTACTCCTCCCATGGAAGGGGAGAGTTCTGGAGTTGAAAGATCTCACACCACGCGAGTACTGCCAAAGATGCCTGGACAACAAGAGTTTTTGGCCATGCGAACAGTTCCAGTCATATTGAAGAATGGGAATCGTCGAATGAAAGTAAATGCCCTGCTGGACGACGCTAGTACCAAAACGTACATTAACGCAGACGTAGCTGCCGAACTGGGGCTTCAAGGCTCGTTCCAGAAAACAAAAGTTAACGTTTTGAACGGTCAAGTGGAGACTTTTTTAACCATGCCTGTGGAGGTAGAATTGGAAAGTTTAGATGGAAACGTCAGCGCCACGATCAGTGCATTTACAACCGACAAAGTAACGGGTGATATGCATGTCATCGATTGGAACCAGTACGCAGTTAAATGGGTTCATCTTAAGGATATAGACTTCCCAAGTGTCGCTCCTAATCCTGTGGTAGACATTCTTATCGGTCTTGATCATGCAGATCTTCACTATTCGGTAAAGGATGTCCGAGGTCAACCAAGCGAGCCCATAGCCCGACTCACACCATTGGGATGGACATGCATCGGAGTCTCACATGATGAACACGTACATGATCAGCAGACACATTTTAATCGGACTTACCTGATCACGCAAAATAATTCCAAGTTGGAAGAAATCGATGCAGTCCTTCGTAAGTTCTGGGAAACAGAAAACGTTACTTCAGTCGAGACAGGACCATTAAAGATGGAAGACCGTGATGCGTTGGAGAAAGTGAAACAGTCGCTCACGTACGAAAACGGACGATATCAAGTGGCTACCCCTTGGAAAAAAGATGAACCAGCGGTATCGAACAACTATGAAATGGCACTGCGTCGCCTACAAAACACCGAAAAACGTTTGAAGAAAAACTTGGAGTTAGCCGGAGCCTATTCAGACATTATCGACCAATACATCAAGAAGGGGTATATCCGAAAGGTTCAGGATTCTGAGATGCGACCGAGAAAAGCCTGGTATCTACCTCATTTTCCAGTATTACGTCCAGATAAATCAACGACCAAAACCCGTATCGTATTTGATGCATCTGCCAAGTGTAACGGAATCTCCTTGAATGACGAAATCCACCAAGGACCCAAGCTACAGCGAGAGTTATTCAACGTCTTGGTTCGTTTTCGTCAACATCCAGTTGCACTCATTTGCGACATCGCAGAGATGTATCTACGAATAGAAATCGCTCCGAAAGATAGAATCTATCATCGTTTCCTTTGGCGTTCGTTAGATCAAGACAAGATCCCATATGAGTATGAATTCAATCGCGTGGTTTTTGGGGTAAATTCGTCACCATTCCAAGCTCAATTCGTTGTCCAGCAACATGCCAAAGCTCATGAAAGTACCTACCCAATGGCAGCTGATACCGTTCAAGAATCAACTTACATGGATGATAGTATGGATTCAGTTCCGACGGATGCCCAAGGCATTGAACTTTATCACCAATTAAGTGAACTGTATCAAAAAGCCGACATGTATCCGCACAAATGGCTGTCCAATTCCGTGAAAGTATTGGAACACGTTCCAGTCCAAGAAAGAGCAACAAATGTTCAATTGGATAAATTGAATCATCTGCCAGCTGTGAAAACTCCTGGACTGCAGTTGTTAGCGAACGAAGATGTGTTCACCTTCAATGGACAGCTTCTTAAGAATAACCTCCAGCCCACAAAACGAAATTTTCTGAAAAGAATGGCTTCACTCTTCGACCCCATGGGATTCCTTGCACCATTTGTTATCCAAGCAAAGAATATCCTTCAGGAAATGTGGACGTCGGGACTAGACTGGGATGAAATCCTTGAAGATAACCTAGTCACCAAAGCTCAAGCGTGGTTTAACCAGCTGGAGGATCTGGATAAAATTAAAGTACCAAGGTGCCTAAGATTAGGGCAAGAAGAAGAAGTTGTTTCATTCACTTTACACACCTTCGTTGATGCTTCTCAAGATGCCTATGGATCAGTTGTGTATGCCAAAAACGATTATCGTAGTGGGAGAACTTCTCGTCGTTTGATAGCTGCAAAGACAAAAGTCGCACCACTCAAAGCAATGAGTATTCCTCGTCTCGAGTTAACGAGTGCGGTGTTGGGAGTAAGATTAACGAGTTCAATATTAAATGCGCTCAAAGTCAAGCCAGATCAAATCACTTATTGGTCAGATAGCATGAACGTGCTATGGTGGATACGCAGACCAAGTCGAAAGTACCAGTCGTTTGTAGCAAACCGTATTGGAGAAATTCAAACCTCAACCAATCCCAACCAATGGCGACATGTTCCCTCAGAAGAGAATCCTGCAGATATATTAACAAGAGGGGCAACGGTAGCTACGTTAGTTACCATGGAAAAGTGGTGGCATGGTCCTCGTTTTTTGGAAAACGACGAAACCGGTTGGCCGAGCGATCGAATTTCAATTGAAAGTAGTTCAGATAATGAAAGGAAAAAGATTAATCGTACTACCAAGAAAGGGAAGATCAACGAAGAAAAAGTCGACAACCAAGACGTAATACCAGAAAGAACAATGACCACCATTAAGACTAATGGTATTAGATCCTGGCGCCTCGATCCAACTTTATTTTCCTCCTGGACACGAATAACCAGAATTCAAGCATTGGTAAAGCGTTTTTTACATAACTGCCAATGCACCGGGGATGGTCAAACAAGCGGCGAATTAACTCCCGATGAAATTAGAGATGCGGAAAATGAAATAATTGCACAAGCCCAACGAGAGGCCTTTCCGCTGGAAATACAAGCCCTCGAACGTGGAAAAGAATTGTCCAAGAACAGCAAATTAATCGGAAAACGGACTCTTAAGATTAGACGGACGTCTTAAATACGCCGAATTCCTACCATTTGATGTTCGATTTCCAATTATCCTACCACGAAAGCAATGGATCACGAAACTACTGGTAAAATATTACCACGAGCGGGGCAATCATAACAGTGGTACGAACCATACACTAGGCGAGCATTTCCTCACGATTTTGGATCATTTCGGGACGCGAAGAAATTCGTGATTGGGAAAAAGAATGTGCTGAATGCAAACGAAGAAACGCCAAAGCAGCGACTCAGATCATGGCGCCTCTTCCAAATATTCGATTAAAGAAATCAATGCAAGCATTTTCCGAAACCGCAGTCGACTTCTGGTCCGTTTATTACAATCCAAGGCAGAGGAAAACGTCGACAAAAACGTTATCTTTGTTTGTTTACTTGTTTATCCTGCAGAGCCGTTCACCTTGAAATCGCCTTTTCCATGGATACAGACTCCTTTCTTAACGCGTTTTATCGGATGGTTAATCGGCGAGGACTACCCAAAGAAATTATCTCTGATAACGGTACCAATTTTGTAGGAGCAGAGAACGAGCTACGTCAATTAGTAAAGCAGTTAGACAAAGATAAAATTATGGCATCGACAGCAAACAAGGGAATTACATGGCACTTCAATCCTCCGTACGCCCCACATTTTGGTGGAGTACATGAGACAATGATTAAATCGGCAAAGAAAGCGATTCAAGCTATACTTGGATGTGCCGATATCACTGACGAAGAGCTAATGACTGCCTTCACAGGTGCAGAAGCTCTGATTAACTCACGTCCTCTCACCTACCAGTCTGAAAATCCTAAAGACAACACTCCTTTAACACCAAACCACTTCCTACACGGTCGAGTTGGAGGAAAGTTTGCGCCAGAAACCGTTGATGAGACCGACTACAATCCAAAGAAACAGTGGAGACGAGTCCAAGAATTGGTTCGCCATTTCTGGCATCGCTGGCTTCGAGAGTGGCTTCCGACTCTCAATCCATGGAAAAAATGTGTTACAGCGGGAACGGCCGCAAGAAAATGTTCCCGCTGGTGCCGAGGTATTTTGTTTAAGGGCACTATGTACTAAGGAGTCACGAATGTTTTTATTACGGCGAAAAGATACCAAAGGGTTATCGGTGAAAATGGCTGACGTCTCAGGATCATTTTGTAAAATGTGAAAATTCCGATTAATAATGTTTTTAACTTTAAAATTGAAAGGATGAAATGTTAGAACTAAAGGAATTTTATTGTTTGAAACTTGTTCCAAAGATGGTTCAAGGGCGTCTAAACGGGGGACGAGAAAAGCTTTCTGAACGGCGAGGTCTAAAAGGTTGGTTGGGTAACCACGTTGGATAAAAAATATCTCATTTCCACTGTTTAGGAACGGCGTCGTGTTCACGTGTCCTTTTAGAGCGGTTCATCAACTTTGTTGATGATTTTCATCCTGCTCTGAAGTTCACGTGGGAAATCAGCGAGACCTCTGTGTCGTTCCTTGATATTTTAATTTCGATTAATGATTCGCTGAAAACGTCGGTCTCGTACAAGCCTACTGACTCCCATAGTTATCTTCTATTTTCATCCTCTCATCCCAACCACACTAAGCAATAATCCCTTACTCTCAATTCTTGCGTCTTCGCCGCTTATGTAGCGACGACCAAGATTTTCAAGCCAAATCAATGGAAATGAGATCTTTTTTTGTCCAACGTGGTTACCCTACCAACCTTCTAGACCTCGCCGTTCAGAAAGCTTTTCTCGTCCCCGTTTAGACGCCCTTGAACCATCTTTGGAACAAGTTTCAAACAATAAAATTCCTTTAGTTCTAACATTTCACCTTTCAATTTTAAAGTTAAAAACATTAATCGGAATTTTCACATTACACAGAGACGTCAGCCATTTTCACCGATAACCCTTTGGTATCTTTTCGCCGTAATAAAAACATTCGTGACTCCTTAGTACATTGTGCCCTTAAACAAAATACCTCGGCACCAGCGGGAACATTTTCTTGCGGCCGTTCCCGCTGTAACACATGCCCTTTTCTCAATCCCACTACAGTTATTACTGCACCCAAATTCGACCACACAATCAGTCATGCTTTTTCATGCACGTCCACAAACATTATTTATTGCATTTCTTGCGATAAATGCCCTAAAATCTACATCGGTGAAACTGGGCGACGCCTTTCAGACAGATTTGATGAACATCTTCGTTCCGTGAGGATCAATGATGGTGACAAACCTGTAGCCCGCCATTTCAACAGCTCCAACCATTTGGTTTCAGACATTAAAGTCTGTGCCATCCTTCCCATTTCCGGTGGTAACGCTAACCGCAAACGGCAAGAGAAGCGTCTTATTTTTAAACTTGGCACCGCACATCCTCTTGGTCTTAACGAACGTTTTTCTTTTCTTTAATTTCCTACAAGTTTTTGGTTATTTTAGTTTACTTGGAACCTTTATTATTATTATTTTTTGATTATTCGCGTATGCACTTTCATTCCTTTTCAAGTTTTTGTTTCTTATGCTAATATTATCGCCTAATCCCCTTGAATATTGGACCTGTCATTTCTCCCACCCCCTCAGTCTGCTTGCTGATCGACTGTAAAAATAGCAAATGATGTAACGTTTCCCATCTCATTAATTATTAGTTTGTTTATCTCCCGTGCATTTGATTGGCTACTTTCTACTTGTGACACCCTTTTGGCATATATATATATAAGCCCTATTTATTTCATTTCATCTCGTCTTACTCTGATGAAGGGCTCCGCTCGAAACGTCAGTATCTCGTCACTAAATTATTGGCAGTTTACCACCTTTTCATTTTGCTATATATTCAAAACACTACCTACGCAGCACTCTACTTTTTTACTACTCTCGGATATTATATATATATATATATATATATATAAACGACAAAGAGCAAAACCCGCCTCGGCCAATTCAACATTTATAGATAACAAAATAACAGGCCACGACCCAAAACCAACTATAAACCAATTTAATAAATAAATTTTCGACTGCATGTGACAGCCTTCGTCAGAAAATGAAATACAATCTAAAGTTCCTTTATATATAAACATAATCTTGAATAAATTAAACTAACTAATAATTATGCGTGAATAGAACAAATACCAACAATAGTACTAAACAGTATAAAGAAAACTATTGTTGTACAAAATCATGATCGCAGTTAAGACCTCCCCGATTGGTCAACAAAGCACCAATCCAAAAATTCTCGCATTCTCTAAGACTGTCATGCCTCTGATCAATCAACATAAATTTTAATGCCGAATGATCAACACCATGACAGTCCAAAAAGTGATTAACAGTACTGCAAGTTCTACGTTTATGCTTTTAATTATGTGCGATTTGTAATTTGCAAGTCGGCTCTTAAAATTGACAGTAGAACCTATACCCTGCAAACCACAAGCCACACATTCTGCGAGATATACCACATTAGCCGAACTACATGAAACGGGATTTCCTGATCTTGTAAACTTTCCCAGTATTGGCTGAACGAAAAGTGCTACCGGTAATAAGAAAGTTATTACAGCAATCACAACGCTTAGCTGAACACTTATAACAGCCCAGCGCATCTTGATTATTGGTGTTCTTATACGGATTAGAAGGTGCTAAAAGCTCTTTTAAATTAGCATTCCGTTTATACGTAAACCGAATCGCCTTTTCAGGTAAAATAGACTTGGCCCGTGTATCACCATCAATAATAGATCGATGTTTCTTAAAAAAAATTTGAAATCAGGCGCTCTGGGATTATATTTAACACTGAACACGCAATACCCACGCTCAACCTTCTTTCTACTCTTTCGAGCATCTCCCGAGTCTTATCTGCAACTTCCCTAAACTTCTCTTTGACATGTGTTTCATCATGGCCACACTCGATTAAATAACTAATATATTCCTTACTCTTAACCTTAAAATCATCCTCATTAGAACATATCCTACGTAATCTCAAAGCTACACCCTTGGCAATACCACGCATTTGCGAACCAGGATGACACGAATTTGCATTAAGATATATATGTGGGTCAGTAGTCCGTATATATTAGGCTGTATATATTAGGTCAGTATATATTAGGCTTACTATACACCGATGTTTTCAAACAATTATTAGATATGCAAATAGAAATATCCAAAAAATGCAAAACATCGGTGTATAGTAAGCCTACTGACCCACATATATATCTTAATGCAAATTCGTGTCATCCTGGTTCGCAAATACGTGGTATTGCCAAGGGTGTAGCTTTGAGATTACGTAGGATATGTTCTAATGAGGATGATTTTAAGGTTAAGAGTAAGGAATATATTAGTTATTTAATCGAGTGTGGCCATGATGAAACACATGTCAAAGAGAAGTTTAGGGAAGTTGCAGATAAGACTCGGGAAGATGCTCGAAAGAGTAGAAAGAAGGTTGAGGGTGGGTATTGCGTGTTTAGTGTTAAATATAATCCCAGAGCGCCTGATATTCAACATTTTTTTAAGAAACATCGATCTATTATTGATGGTGATACACAGGCCAAGTCTATTTTACCTGAAAAGGCGATTCGGTTTACGTATAAACGGAATGCTAATTTAAAAGAGCTTTTAGCACCTTCTAATCCGTATAAGAACACCAATAATCAAGATGCGCTGGGCTGTTATAAGTGTTCAGCTAAGCGTTGTGATTGCCGTAATAACTTTCTTATTACCGGAAGCACTTTTCGTTCAGCCAATACTGGGAAAGTTTACAATATCAGGAAATCCCTTTCATGTAGTTCGGCTAATGTGGTATATCTCGCAGAATGTGTGGCTTGTGGTTAGCAGGGTATATGTTCTACTGTCAATTTTAAGAGCCGACTTGCAAATTACAAATCGCACATAAAGCATAAACGTAGAACTTGCAGTACTGTTAATCACTTTTTGGACTGTCATGGTGTTGATCATTCGGCAATAAAATTTATGTTGATTGATCAGAGGCATGACAGTCTTAGAGAATCCGAGCATTTTTGGATTCGTGCTTTGTTGACCAATCGCGAAGGTCTTAACTGCGATCATGATTTTGTACAACAATAGTTTTCTTTATACTGTTTAGTACTATTGTTAGTATTTGTTCTATTCACGCATAATTATTAGTTAGTTTAATTTATTCAAGATTATGTTTATATATAAAGGAACTTTAGATTGTATTTCATTTTCTGACGAAGGCTGTCACATGCAGTCGAAAATTTATTTATTAACAAAAGGAATTTTGTTGTTTGAAACTTGTTCCAAAGGTGGTTCAAGGGCATCTAAACGGGGGACGAGAAAAGCTTTCTGAACGGCGAGGTCTAGAAGGTTGGTAGGGTAACCACGTTGAACAAAAAAAGATCTCATTTCCATTGCTTTGGCTTGAAAATCTTGGTCGTCGCTACATAAGCGGCGAAGACGCAAGAATTGAGAGTAAGGGATGGATTGCTTAGTGTGGTTGGGATGAGAGGATGAAAATAGAAGATAACTATGGGAGTCAGTAAGCTTGTACGAGACCGACATTCTCAGCGAATCACCATCAATCGAAATTAAAATATCAAGGAACGACACGCTGTTGTTGTCTGGAGAGCGGACTTGTATCGACAAGAGGCTCTTCGCCAACTCAGTGACACCATCTTTTACACTAAGTTGAAATTCGATCCCACTCAATCTCACCAAAAATCCGTCAAAACAACCATCAAGAATTTCATCCAAGCCGGCGAATTGCCTGCCTCTGCATCTAACCTTATATTAACAACCCCCAGAACGCCTGTCACATATTTCCTACCTAAAATTCATAAACCTAACAATCCTGGCAGGCCGATTGTTTCCGCTTGTAGTTGCCCCACCGAGCTCATTTCCAGTTTTCTAGACAACGTTATGTATCCTTTGGTTAAGAAGTTGCCTTCTTATATCAAAGATACTAAACATGCCTTGCAAATTTTCGACCAGTTACGTTTCAGTAGTTCCGATAAATTTATTTTCACCATGGACATCAAGTCCTTATACACCGCCATTCCTCATTGTGATGGCCTTGAAGCTGTGAAGTTTTTCTTTGATAAGCGCACTCATTTAGAACCCTCCACAACCACGTTACTCCGCTTAGCAGAACTATTGCTTACCCTTAACAATTTTTCGTTTGATGGTGAACATTATCAACAAATAAGTGGTGTTGCGATGGGCACCAAAATGGGTCCAAGCTGTGCTAACTTATTTGTTGGTTATGTTGAAAAACAGATCTTTGAACACATCCCTTGCCTGATTTCTTCAGCAGATTTATCGATGACTGTTTAGGAACAGCGTCATGCTCACGTGTCCTTTTTAGAGCAGTTCATCAACTTTGTTGATGATTTTCATCCTGCTCTGAAGTTCACGTGGGAAATCAGCGAGACCTCTGTGTCGTTCCTTGATATTTTAATTTCGATTGATGGCGATTCGCTGAGAACGTCGGTCTCGTACAAGCTTACTGACTCGCATAGTTATCTTCTATTTTCATCCTCTCATCCCAACCACACTAAGCAATCCATCCCTTACTCTCAATTCTTGCGTCTTCGCCGCTTATGTAGCGACGACCAAGATTTTCAAGCCAAAGCAATGGAAATGAGATATTTTTTTGTTCAACGTGGTTACCCTACCAACCTTCTAGACCTCGCCGTTCAGAAAGCTTTTCTCGTCCCCCGTTTAGATGCCCTTGAACCACCTTTGGAACAAGTTTCAAACAACAAAATTCCTTTAGTTCTAACATTTCATCCTTTCAATTTTAAAGCTTTTTAGCATTTCATTTTCATTTCATTTCATTTTCACATTTTACAAAATGATCCTGAAACGTCAGCCATTTTCACCGATAACCCTTTGGTATCTTTTCGCCGTAATAAAAACATTCGTGACTCCTTAGTACATAGTGCCCTAAAACAAAATACCTCGGCACCAGCGGGAACATTTTCTTGCGGCCGTTCCCGCTGCAATACATGCCCTTTTCTCACTCCCACTACAGTTATTACTGCCCCCAAATTCAACCACACAATCCGTCATACTTTTTCATGCAGTTCCACCAACATAATTTATTGCATTTCTTGCGATAAATGCCCTAAAATCTACATCAGTGAAACTGGGCGACACCTTTCAGACAGGTTTGCTGAACATCTTCGTTCCGTGAGGATCAATGATGTTGACAAACCCGTAGCCCGCTATTTCAACAGCTCTAACCATTTGGTTTCAGACATGAAAGTCTGTGCCATCCTTCCCATCTCAGGTGGTAACGATAACCGCAAACGGCGAGAGAAGCGTCTCATTTTTGCGGAGACCTGGGAACCAGATCTCCGCTATGTCACGACTAAGGTTGTACTTGACTATGTGTCGACGTACCATGGGCCGAGGGCACGAGGGTCAGAAGGAAAATCAGGTCTTAGTATTTGCAGGCTTTCAGAATTAACAGTCGTCGGCATACATGATAAGTCCATCATTAATCTAAATTGCGTCAGATCTTGCGCAAAGTGACGTAACAATGTCGCTTTGGGGTATGGAATATTAGGATTTCATCACGTGACGCGGAGTCGAAGGCTGTTTGCAGTTGAACCAAGAGTAAAGAGATGTTTAAAAGCGATTTTAGTGAATATTCACCGACGGAGACAAGATTGCCTTGTTCAGGTAAGACAACTTCTATACATGGATATATAATTAAGCTATTTAGATAAGACGTTTGCGGTTTGGTAGACAACCACTGTCATGTGTTTCTCTTATTTTGCCCATATATACGACATTTCTTTTCAAATTATATTTCCTAACTCAAATAAGGATGTTTTGATGAATTAAATTGTCCAAAAGATGCTCCACGATTATTTATTAAAAAATGGATGTTTGTACAGCCAGTAAATATTCCATTAAGGCACAAGACAGTGTTATTGGAGCTAGCTCTGTTGAACTAAGAGGCAAAATATTGAGTCAAATACCAAATATGAAACTGAGAAACTCAATGCAGCTGGCAAGAAACCTTTTGATGAACAGAAATTGCATTAAATGTAAGAACTGACGATGGTCTTACAAACGCTGCTAGCAATGTTATTAAATTAGTTCAGTTACATCAACCACATAAGGTCACATAAACCATCTGGTATAATTTGGATAGAGTTTGATCCGAATTGAAAGTTTGTTATTTAAACGTTCGTTCACTAAACAAACACATCAATGATGTTAGAAAAGACTTTAATTATTGCAACTGTGATATAGCAATATTTACAGCAACAACAATCATTCCATTGGATGATGATGAAATGTGCAATATTAATGGTTTTCAACTATTCAGAAATGACGCAATGTTTAATCAGCACGATAATAGACAACCATACGGAGATACTGTGGTCTACAGCAAGATACCATTTGCTGAGGGCTATATATCCTTACAGTTACAATATGAATGGTATTGAATTTACTGTAATTAAAGTTGACAACCATCTAAACTTGGTAGTAATTGGAGTATATCGCTCTCCAAAAGTCTCTCTTGGAAATGTATGCTCTGCATTAGTTAATATTCTTGATGAGAATGCCTTACAAAAAGTTATATTTATTGGAGATTGTAATGTGAATTGGATGGTTAACACAGAACGACAAGCACTTTATAACGTCATGGTAGAAAACAATAGCTACAGACAGTTAAGATCTAGCTTTACAACCGATAATCAAACACTAACTGAACACATTTTTACAAATATACCAGAGCAACAAATTAATTCAGGTATCTTAGAAAAAACATATTTTAGTGACCATTCAAGACAGAATAGCTAAAAAGAATTCCAAAAACTAATTGTCAAATTGCAGATTTGCCTAATCAATTAAAATATGTAAATAATGACATCATTCACTGTATACACTGCTAATTACTCAGTTCAAATATCAGTTCAAATATTTCAGAACACATTTCAATGGTCCTAAAATGATATTAAATTGTTTGAAAATAAAGTCACTACACTACAGTGCAAGTTAAAATTCAAAGTTTTCAATAATTAAGAGTTTTTTAACTCTTGGTTCCAAAGTAATTTGTAACCACTATTTGAGATGATTTCTACAATCGTCTTTATAATCATCCAAAGTGCTAGTTAGTGCTATATAGTGTTATTTTAAGTGCTATTTGTTTGTCCTTTCCGTTTTTTTAAATAGCTTATCAAACACTTGACTTATTGTTTTATAAAATGTTCAACGTCTTTATATCTACTAATGTTTCTTTACTATAAATACACAGGTGATTATAGAAAATCGCACACGCTGATTGGTCAAGTTATTATTAAACGATAATGACCTACAGCGTTTAGACAAAATGTCCGCCAGCCGATTTTTCAGTGTGACAGATGAGGAAATAACCAATTTTAAAGAAAATGCTATTCCAAAAAGATCACCTGTGTATTTATACTAAAACAATCATTCACCTCAGTGTAGTTGAATAGTGTGAATATTTTACCTTGCCACTTTGCGGCTCTGTAAATATCCACCACTATTCACCTCCACTTCGGTGAATAATTGTTAATAATATTGTATTAATATATTTTATTATGTTATTCTTTAGAAATGGCCTAAGACAAGAAAAAAGAGGTCCAAGAAAGTAATGCGAAAAAACAAGAAGAACTTTAATTGTACAAAAGTACTTGTGATCAGTATCATATGGAAGACTATACCTGTAAATTAATTCTGTAAACTCAGTACAGAGAGTAAAGACAAACAATACAAAAGAAGGAACTGTTCATCATACAGAGAATATATCTAAGTCAAGTCAAACATAATTTCTGGAAGATTAAAACCAAACAGTACATGTACATGTACAGTATTGAACAGAATTCTATCGTTTGAAATTAAGTGAACTGAAATCTTTACATGTTTCCAGAAATAGAAAACATCAGCATGTGCATAAAATTGTATACTTATATGTAATATTTTAAATTTTTGGATTCTGATATGACATCTGTAACAGATACACAAGCAAAAGTATTCAATGTGGATTTAACAAATTAAATGGGCTGTTTCTTGTTTCACCAGATTCAGTATGTCACTGTGTTTGCTTTCTATTGTCCTTTTCTAATCGTCGTACTTTTCCCGTTTGAGACGAAGGTCAAACTGCCTCTTCATGCGACACAGAACCTGTCAAATTTAATTCACCTGCAGCTAAATTTCTTTTGGTTTCAAACGTTGCGCTTCTGTTGCATTTATTTTTTGAACTGAATTCGCTATAGAATTAAGAAGTATCAATTTTAAAACTGGTCTTATAATTTACATTAGAACTACCATCATCATCTATATTCCCAAACCAGTCTCCGCGTGTACACACTGCGTACCTATTTTTAAACTTGGCACCACACATCCTCTTGGTCTTAACGAACGTTTTTCTTTTATTTAATTTCCCACAAGTTTTTTTGTTATTTTAGTTTGCTTGGAACTTTTTTATTATTAGCTTATGCATTTCAAGTTTTGTTTCTTACTGCTTTAATATCGCCTAGCTAATCTCCTTAATATTAGACCTGTCATTTCTCCCTCCCCCTCTGATCGACTGTAATATATATATATAGTAATGAAACAATCATTTTAAATACCATTCTATATATATATATATATATATATATATATATATATATATATATATATATATATATATATATATATATATATATATATATATATATATATATATATATATATATATATATATATATATATATATATATATATATATATATATATATATATATATATATATATATATATATATATATATATATATATATATAATATATATATATATATATATATATATATATATATATATATATATATATATATAGAATGGTATTTAAAATGATTGTTTCATTACTATACTTACTTCCATTTTCCACACATACGATTAACTTTTAACGATAGAAGCCCTCCACTCCCCAGCAATCTTGAAATAAATCAAGACTCCAGCCCTTGTGACACTGGACGGCGGGTTAAAAGGTGGAGGCTAAAACAGAAATAATCAAGTTTAATTCACACATCAATAATACATGAGAAAAATTATACGAATACATATTTAAGATGTTCTTCGAGACTTTCAGAAGGTGTAGCGTACGCATAACCTCTCACTTTAGCGTTGACCATAACGATCTGCGACCCGACAGCTGTGCTTGTGTTCTCAACTACAAAGATTGGTGTATTCTTATCTTTTACGTCGTACCATTCATCACGTACCCACTTGGAATCTATTTGGTTTCGATTCGGATGTTATTCGGTCGAAAATATCGCGTGATGTTCAAAGTTCAGGGTCGTGGACACATGTGGCGTTCTGGGAATGTTACTTCCAAGAACAGGAAGTGAAAGTACAAATTTTTACATATTTATTTATGTTGTCCACTATATATATATATATATATATATATATATATATATATATATATATATATATATATATATATATATATATATATATATATATATATATATATATATATATATATATATATATATATATATATATATATATATATATATATATATATATATATATATATATATATATATATATATATATATATATATATATATATATATATTGAAAGGATTTATGGTGAAGGAAAATTTCGAGTGTTGGAATACATACATTTTAAGACCAAACCGGGACCAGTTGCGAAAAATGCAACTTCAAGGCCTTCTGGTTGGAATTGAACCCGCGACTCTGCGATGCTAGTGCATTGCTCTGACCACTGAGCTACGGAAGCCGTTGCCGAGAGCCTAGTCACGAGTTCTGTATATATGGTGGTAATGCCGGGATAAGATTCTGGGTATATTATAGGTAATATTTGGCATTTCACTCGATCACTCGATCCTTTCAACATGTAGTTTGATCGAGTGAAATGCCAAATATTACCTATAATATACCCAGAATCTTATCCCGGCATTACCACCATATATACAGAACTCGTGACTAGGCTCTTGGCAACGGCTTCCATAGCTCAGTGGTCAGAGCACTGCACTAGCATCGCAGGGTCGCGGGTTCAATTCCAGCCGGAAGGCCTTGAAGTTGCATTTTTCGCAACTGGTCCCAGTTTGGTCTTAAAATGTATGTATTCCAACACTCGAAATTTTCCTTCACCATAAATCCTTTCAACATGTAGTTTGATCGAGTGAAATGCCAAATATTACCTATATATATATATATATATATATATATATATATATATATATATATATATATATATATATATATATATATATATATATATATATATATATATATATATATATATATATATATATATATATATATCATGTATATATATATATATATATTTAACAATTATTCCATGAGCTCGAGTCGTATATGAGCTGATAGCCGACGAGGCTCGAAGCGCCGAGTCGGCTATCAGCCATATACGACGAGAGCGAATGGTATAATTGTTTTATAATATAGACACCACTATATAATAAGCCAAAAATTCATTAACAATTCCACAATAATTAAATACTAATGACATAAACAAATGACGTTTCCGCCATGGCGCTTCCGTCCTGCTACTTCCGTCATGCGTAGTGCAAATTATATTTATGTACATTCGTATTTATAAAAACGAACAGGGAATTGGACGTTCATCATTCGTGTGGACAAAAAGTACAAGCTTTGTGGACAAAAAGTACAAGCTTTGTGAAACTTAACATGGCTGTGCAAAGATTTCCCAGTCGGACTCGTCTTCGACGTCGGCTAAACCGCCTTAGTGGTTTTTTGTTGACGGGATTGAACCTGCGACCTCCCGGTTCAACTCGAAATATAACTTGTCTGCTCTGTTGATCTTAAAACCATCATATTTGGCTTAAGTTTCCTCTGTTTTTTTCTTCCTATGGATCAGTGCTGTCGGCTGGACATAATTCGCCACTGTCAAACAACAACTTAATTTGCCTCTGGATTATAATATTGGCTTTTTGTGGACCAAGCCGGCGATTTTCCCAGTTTTCCTAAGGTCTTTCACGAACGCATCTAACACTGAATTTGCTTCGGTAAAAGTAGGGTCGTCAATGATGGAAAATGGCTTATGGGAGGATTTCTCAAGAATTTGTCAACTTTTGTATTGTAAATACGAGCCGTCAACTAATTTTTAGTTTGCTTTACTTATCATTAAATATTTTCATTCCATATCTTGTTGTTTTTTTGGTATTATCAGTGGTATTGCATTCTCAAGAAGGGTTTTTATAGCTGAGCAAATCGGTCAACCATTTTGTATTTTTATTGCTTTCATTTACTCACCGTATATGAGCTGATATACGGTGAGTAGCTGAACCAATCAGATTGCAGAACCGCTCATATACAGTGGATGGCTATATTATAAATATATATATATATATATATATATATATATATATATATATATATATATATATATATATATATATATATATATATATATATATATATATATATATATATATATATATAAAGAGAGAGACAAATATATAGACAAATATAAGTAAGATGAGATACAAATATTTTTTGGTAAAATGGTAGGTAACGGGTTAATATTGTGGTTGGTATATGAATGATTTAACGAGCATGTGGACCATTTTGCCCATCGCTAAAATGCTAAAATTGGTTAAACTTGGCTAACATTGGTTCTGTCTGACGGTACTTCGATTAAGCACCGCATTGTCGTGAATAAGAGCGGCGCTTAATCGAGGGCGGCGCTTAATCGAGTAAATACGGTAATTGGAAAACGGTTGTATAAATATAGATTAATTATCCTTGTATATAAATCACTCCTTCATGTATCTAAACTTAATGAACTTTTGATCAAGAGGAACTCTAAATATTCTCTAAGGATGAACACTCAGAAAGTGATTTTTATTATCGTTTCGGTGTGTTCTGTTCCAAAGCGTGTGACATTCACTCCAAATCAAGCTATTCGCATGTCCAAAAATGCCATATAATAAACCTTTTAATAACCATTTCGCGAAAATATCCAACCTCGATCTTTCATGCATGTACCTAGCCCTACTCTCTACTCCTCAGTCTGATATTTTGCCGTAATGACCGCGCTATAGAAAGCCCGAAAACAAATATGATGAATATAAAAGTATGCTTCAAAATGGAGCTAACATACTGTTTCCTTGTTCGAAATGTGAACATGCCAATTCAGTATTTTACTATTTTGTCTTATCCCTGCAGGTTTTGTGTGAAATAATTATGCACTGTGTTAGTGATGGTGCATTGTTGGATGCTTATCATGGAGTTAAGGTAATGTAAACCCTGTAATCTGTTATACTGTACTAATAAATCGTTTTCGTACATATAGTTAGTTATTTGAAAGGCCGAACTGTATGATTCACAACGCAAAGCGTTGTAATCCCATACAGTTCGGATGCGAGATTGTATCTTACCTAAAATACGAATGCATCTCTCTCTTTCCTCATAAAAATAAAGATTTTTAATTGTTCCGTTTTTGTATCTACTGCGCATGCGCCAGTAATACCTTGCTATCGTCGAGGCCAAAAAGCGTAAGTGAATAATGTATCAGTCAAATCCAACTATGCTCACAACCCCCCCCCCCCCCCCGGCATTTCAATTTGAATTTGAACCCAAAACTTTGCTCGGGGTCTAGATAATACAGTAATCTGAGCCTCGTTCCCTTTGGGCAGCACCAAAAGGCAGGTCAGGGGGTCAGGTGCAATTGAATTGCTACTCCCCCCATAGCATTGCATGTTGTTCGAGTGTGATTCGATCATGGAGGAGTTTAAGCCTGAAGTCTACAGCCTACAGTAGACAAATTTAGCAGAATGACATACCTAGGAGGTAAAGGGTTAACACCAGTGCCTTGTAAATAGTATTTATATAATGATTTGATATTTGAAAACACTGAATATTGCTGTTATTGCTTTCATGTTTCCGCCGGGGCCGGGATTTGCCACAGATTTTTTGCCCCACAGCGGGGCATTTGCACCTGCATTTCAACCCCACTGCGGGGAATTAGCATCATTTTTGAATACCCAAATGGAACGAAGACGAACTGCTGCCACCCGATTATCTTAACGACGACATGTGTCAACTTACGAACGAAAGCCGATCGTTATCTAGCAAAATTATAATAACAATAAATTCAAAGTGGCGGTCTATTCACTTTTTGCGGAGACTGGGAACAAGATCTCCGCAATGTCATGACCACGGTTGTACGAATGTTTGTTTGGTGTGACTTTGGGCCGAGGGCACAGAGTGTCCGAAGGAAAATCAGGTGTTAGCATTTGCGGGCTTTCAGAATTAACAGTCGTTGGCATACATCATAAGTCCATCATAAGCCTATACCGCGTCTACAGAGCAAGCGCAAAGTGAGGTAAAAATGTCGCTTTGAGGTATGGGATACTAGGATTTCGCCTAGCCATGTGAAGCGAATTGCTTTCAAGAGTTTGCAGTTGAACCAAGAGTTATTTAAAAGCGATTTTAGTGAAGATTCGTCGACGGAGACAAGAAGCCTATGTTGAGGTAAGACAACTTGTATACATGGATTTATAATTGAGCTATTTACGTTGATCGGTTGATGGTAAAACGAGAAAATATGATGCGAATACATGGTCATCTTGGTGCATATTTTAAGCTATGGCGGTGTTTTATACTTGTCTTTAATACAGATGGATTATTTAGATAAGAAGTTTGGTGGACAACTACTGTCTTGGTGTTTAGCTTATTTAGATGAGAAGTTTGGTAGACAGCGACTGTCTTGGTGTTTAGCTTATTTTGCCCATATGGCCATATATACGACATTTCTTTTCAAATGATATTTCCAAACTCAAAGAAAGATGTTTTGATGAATTAAATTATCCAAAGATACCAATTAAACCAATAACTACCCAGTATTGCGTAGGTAAAAGCAAAGCAGGTCGTGCAGTAAGAAAGCAATTTCCACTGCGTCTAGCAGCAGCTAAGACTGTACACAGATCTCAAGGAGATAATCAAACTGAAATTGTTGCCAATGTCAATACTGTAAGAAAAATTCCTCATATACACTATGTTGCACTTAGTAGAGTTACTGCAATCGAAGGGCTATACAGTATGTGACTAACCTGTGTGAAAATAAAATTGCTGTTGATCCAAAAGTTGTAACTGAAAGGCAAAAGCTAAGAACAGAGAGGAGCTTGCAGCTTTGTTTTACTCCACTTTACAAAATAAATCAATCCGACTTGTAAGTTTGTTATTTAAATGCTCGTTCACTACACAGACACATCGAGGATGTTAGAAAACAGTAATATTGCAACAGTAATACAGCAATATTTACAGAAACAAGATTCAGTCCATTCGATGATGATGAAATGTACAATATTAATGGTTTTCAACTATTCAGAAATGACAGAACGTTTAATCAACATGATAATAGACGACCACACGGTGGTACAGTGGTCTACAGCAAGATACCATTTGCTGAGGGCTGTCCTTACAGTTACAATATGAATTGTATTGAATTTACTGTAATTAAAGTTACTGTAACAACCATCTAAACTAGACGGTAATTGGAGTATATCGCTCTAAAAAAGCATCTCTTGGAAATCTATGCTCTGCATTAATGATTATTCTGGATGAGAATGCCTTACAAAAAGTTATATTCATTGGAGATTTTAATGTGAATTGGATGGTTAACACAGAATTACAAGCACTTTATAACACCATGGTAGAAAACAATAGCTACAGACTGTTAATATCTAGCTTTACAACCGATAATCAAACACTAATTGATCACATTTTTACAAATATACTAGAGCAACAAATTAATTCAGGTATTTTAGAAACATATTTTAGTGACCACAAGGCAGTCTGGGCTTCATTCAAGACAGAATAGCAAAAAATAACTAATAATAATTCCAAAAATAATTCCAAAACTAATCGTCAAATTGCCAATTTGCTGAATCAATTAAAAGATGTAAATAATGACATCATTCACTGATTATATACATTACTGATTACTCAGTTCAAGTATTTCAGAACACATTTACAATACATTTACATTGTTCACAACACAATGATGATATTAAATTATTCGAAAGTACAGTCACTACAGTCGGTGCAATTTCAAATTCAATGTTTTTAATCATTAAGAGTTGGTTAACCCAACTCTTGGTTCCAAAGTAATTTGGGACCACTATTTGAGATGATTTTTACAATCTTTATAATCATCCAAGCCCTTGTGGAAAATATAAGGTATGTATGTAGTGCTATTTGTTTGTCCTTTGCCGTTTTTATTAATTAGCTTATCGTTCAAGTGTTCAACCCTTATTGTTTTATAAAATGTTCAATGTCTTTATATCTACTATGTTTCTTTATTGTATTGATATATTTTCTTTTGTTATTATCTATTCTTTAGAAATGGCCTTAGACAAGAAAAAAAGAGATACATAAAAGTAATATGAAAAAACAAGAAGAACCTTAATTGAACAAAAGTATAACATGCAGTCAAAACATTGTGATCAGTATCATATGGAACACTATAAATGAATTCTGTAAACTCAGTACGGAGAGTAAAGACAAACAATACTAAAGAAGGAACTGTTCATCATATAGTGACTATTCTAAAGATAATTTCTGGAAGATTAAAACCAAACAGTACATGGAACTTCATAAATGCAACTGATGCGATACACTGTTGAAACAATTCTGCTAAATTTACTAAGGATTTCCATCACATTTTGCTGAATCTGGAACAACTTAATGGAAGAAAGCAAATTCTACACCTTAACCAGAGTTATTCACATCCAGGAATCAGCAATTATGTTGCAAGGAGCAAAACCTACATGCTTTTGTCAATAAACATTGTGTTCCAGGACTTGGTTATCAAAAACAGTATTTAATAGTTTCATATATTGAACAGAATTTTATCTTTTGAAACTAAGTGAACTGAAATCTTTACATGCTTCCAGAAATAGAAAACATCTGCATATGCATAAAATTGTACACTTATGTAATATTTTAAATTTTCGGATTCCATGACATCTATAACAGACACACAAGCAAAAAGTATTTAATGTGGATTTAACAAATTAAATGGGCTGTTTCTTGTTTTATTGTATTCAGTATGTCACTGTGTTTGCTTTCTATTGCCCTTTTCTTATCGTCATACTTTTCCCGTTTGAGACGAAGGTCAAACTGCCATTCCATGCGACACAGAACCTCTCAAATTTTATTCATCTGCAGTTAAATTTATTTTGGTTTCAAACGTTGCACTTCTGTTGCATTTATTTTTTGAACTAAATTCGCTATAGAATTAAGAAGTACAACTTTTAAAACTGGTTCTTATAATTTACGTTAGAACTACCATCATCATCTTTATTCCCAAACCAGTCTCCGCATGTACGCATTGCGTACCTATTTTTGTGCTATGATATCAATTGAGAATTTCATGTAATCCCCTCGCCCGGCGCGAAGCGCCGGCCGAAGGCCTGAGGGCGAGGGTGCTAATATCGACCGGCGTTTAGTCCCTTATCACGCGAGATGCAAGCGGTTCCTGATTTCGGATCGAGTTTATAGGTATATTTATATATATGCATCAACCGACCTCATGCGTGCCATCGGAAAATTTGACCCTGGTGACTAGATATGGTAAATATCTGCATTTTAATTAAAAGAAAAAGTACGTGTTTTGTCGGGTTATACGGTGAATGAAGATTTGTGTTCAAAAAGATCGTGAAAAGGCAGTGAAAATGCAACATATCGTCGTCGGAAGATGTCAAGTTCGTAAATCAAGTTTTATACGTGATAATCAAAGATAGACACAAGCAAAAGGTAAAAGGACTATTATAATTATGTACATTGCGATTGTCACCGACTCACCGGTCTGTGTTGAGCAATTAATTTGCCTTTTCTGCATAGTTTTTTTTGGTTAGGGTTAGCAATTTGGTTAGGATTAGGGTTAGGTTTAGGATTTTGGTGATATTTACCCGCATTTCGTTGAATTCTAAGAGATTATAGCGTCGTACGGCTACCGTACGAATAGCCATTACCTTCAGTTCAGTTCTATTCAGTGCTTTTTGACTTGACTCGCTATAAATGTTAATGTAATTTAAATAATTGTACACTGTATTGTGTATTTGCAAGCTCCGAAATCTAATAGACACATTTTGAAATACTTAACAGAGAGATTTGGGAAAATTTGAAGGTGTGTAATGTTTTGAATTTTCAAAACATATATGTATAATATTTTGACAGTTGGAATTAAATCCATGCAGTGTAAAACCAGGCTTGGACTGGCCATTGTGCCATCTTGTGCCAGAACAATGGCACTTTGTGGCAGCACAATGGCTGGCCATTGTTCTGGCACAAGATGGCACAATGGCCAGTCCTAGCCTGTTTAAAATATATTCCATTTGTTCTTTATAATACTGCTGAATAGTAAGTGTAGTACAAATTTTGGAATTGCATGTACAGTATGTTTATTATTTGATTAAAATTATAAATACTATATGCTTGATAATTAGCCTATATATACAGTAGTTTAGGGTGAAAAAACATGCATACTATTGCTGTGTTTATATGACCTGGGCCTGGCCTACAATTTAGTAGCAATAAACAATCATTACTATGTATACTTGTCAGTGTTAATACTTAATATATACACTGCTGTAGTGAATAAGGGAGAGCTCGGGGGGAAACAGACGATAATCCTCAGAAAAATTATTCTGTGTCCCGGACAGGGATAACTTTCTGATTTCCAGTGAGATGCTCTGACCATTCAAGAGCTACCAAGACTCAGATGGTGAGTGAACGTTACATTTATGTACTGATTCTATTGATATAACAGCAGTGTATATATTAACACACCCAATCATTAGCCATTACTGAAATATACAGTAACTGGTGTGCATAGGCAGTACATATATCATTAGAACCAGTGCATCATTGTAACCTCTCCATCTGAATCTCGATGGCTCAATGGTTAGAGGTCGTCACTGGCAATAAGAAGGTTATAATTTTTTCAACCAGGAATATTATGTTTCTGACGATATGATCTTGACATCCATGTTTTGTATACTGGCATGTATTCCATATAACTGTATAATCTGTGTTTACAGTACTCCATCCATTATGGAACATGTTAGACCTACAGTACTTAGCTGGCCTGGTGGGTCACAACTTATTCTGTCAATGTAAAATACAGCTTATTATTATTATGTTCACATTGGGTATGTTGACACTACTGTGTGTGTTAGCTAGATCATTGTCGACAAGCAGACTAGGCATGGCATGCTGAATATAGGTTATAATATATATGTGCACGATGATATAATTTAGATACTATAGTACACAATGCCATATATTTGCTTTGTTACATGGCAAATATGGTATCTGCAATCTGCATTAGGCATTATTATTATTAGTATTATTGTTAATGCATTATTATTATTAGTATTAATAATAATAATAATAATAATAATACAATAATATTTATACAGGATAGCCCCTTCAATGCTAACACTGGTATCAATATATGGGGGTCTTGTTTTCTAACAAATTACAGTTGTTACAAATTTCAACACATATTCACAAATGTACAGTACAATGTTACAAAAACTAATTTTAACTCAAAAGTTGTATATCCTTCACATATTGTCAATTAAGGCAATAGATAATGGTGCTATAACATGTATGAACAGATTAATTGAAACATGGAAAATAGCTCTTTACTGGTAGATATGATGTTAAAATGCCATGGAATTTCCTTAAAATCCCAGAGTGTTGTCAGACCATACCGGTTCCAAAAAATTTGACGAACCTATTATTCTGCTGGAAAACCTCTATTGCTTTCATAATATTAAATGCACATATATAACCTATATTCAGGATGACAATGTCTTGCCGCCTTGGACGCCTTTTTTTAATTTTTTTTTTTTCAATTCTATTTACCAGGCCCAAGTTTTCCGATGTCGCGCAATCGACGGCCGTTGATGCATATAAATATATATATATAAGTATTACCTATATATATACCTATATATATATATATATTATATATATATACCTATACCAGTATTACCTATATATATATACCAGTATTACCTATATTACCAGTATATACCAGTATTACCTATATATAATATATATATATATATATATATATATAATATATATATATATATATATATATATATATATATATATATATATATATATATATATATATATATATATATATATATATATATATATATATACATGAAAGTATACAATGTGCCCTACCGGCTATCACCATAATGGCTTTATGGTAACTGTGGACTTGGGACCCACTATGTACGGCTACACATTGTAGGATTGCATTGTGGAGTCGCCAAAGTGCTCAAACTGCGAGCAATGCATAATGCAAACAGTAAACGTCTCATTGAGAGAGACTCTCCGCCCAATCCATAAGAGTGCTCAAACCACACGAGCGGTGAGCGTAATATATACATGAAAGTATACAATGTGCCCTACCGGCTATCACCATAATGGCTTTATGGTAACTGTGGACTTGGGACCCACTATGTACGGCTACACATTGTAGGATTGCATTGTGGAGTCACCAAAGTGCTCAAACTGCGAGCAGTGAGCAATGCATAATGCAAACAGTAAACGTCTCAT
Source organism: Chrysogorgia sp. JL179-B06 (assembly GCA_035772405.1). Taxonomy (NCBI): domain Eukaryota; kingdom Metazoa; phylum Cnidaria; class Anthozoa; order Scleralcyonacea; family Chrysogorgiidae; genus Chrysogorgia; species Chrysogorgia sp. JL179-B06. The sequence goes on along the minus strand of JAYKKM010000190.1, from coordinate 616,904 downwards.
TGAGAGAGACTCTCCGCCCAATCCATAAGAGTGCTCAAACCACACGAGCACATAAACTCGATTCTACTTTGCCTCACAGACCCAACCAATCCCCGTGATAAGGGACTAAACGCATGTTGATATTAGGACCCTCGCCCTCAGGCCTTCGGTCGGCGCTTCGCGCCGGGCGAGGGGATTATCATTTTGGATGGTTGAAAAAGGATTCCCAAAATGTATCCGTTTGGTTTGAAATTTTCAGAGATATTGAGACTGGAAGAGATATTTAGAACAGTTATAAAATTATGAGTTATTATAAGAGATATTTAGAACAGTATGACCTCGATTTGTATCACATTTAACAATATCCTATTTTTACAGAAGAGGAAATATGGCTGCTCGTTTAAAAAACAGCTATTTTAGGGTATCGATCCGTTACAAAACGCGTTTTCAGCTTTAACACAATCTTCCATTTACTTATCATGAATATTGCTGTTGCCTTTGTAGGTTCTTAATCCCTTGTTGTCGTGTCTTCTTGATTGGGTTATGGTTATTCCGTTAAGTGCATTGACGAGAGTCCGAGATGATAATCAGAGTACCCTTGCTCAAGTATTTCAGGTATTGATTTAGATATAAATATTTGATTTGATTTGATTTTAATTTTTGCTAACGACAACAGAGCCATATTATTAAGTATTATTATTTTTAATTTTAGTCTTTAAAATTTGTTGTATCCAATAAATCCACGAAAACTACGCGGGAGTTCAATATTACTCGAATGATATCGCGTGAAGACTTACAAATACATTTGGGTCAAATACATCAGGATATTGTTGAGTCCTCTCCATCTAGTCCTGCAGATATTACAGACAGCGGTAAGCATATTCTAAGTTGCTTAATATTTGTGCATTATCCACATTGCATTCAGTCATGAGAAATCTTTTTTTCAAATCTAACCAATTTTACTACTACGTAAGCTTCATATTTGAACTGTAACTCTTTAATCACACTTAATAATTTCCTTCTTCCGATCACCATTGATAATTCAATGGTAGAGGAACATATTAATAGAACAACACAAAGCTAATCTCTCAAACTCGGAATGTTTGAGCACGTGAAGTCCCTACATTAGTTGCAGTCATCCATGATTAATCTAATCTTTCAGCAAGCAAAACTCGCCCTGTGTTTTAAATAGTTAAAACACTTATTTGATTTTTGTTAGATCACATATGATTTTGAAATAGAATCAAAACACTGCGCATCCTCATATAAGTGTTGAGTCGTCGCGAGATTCTATAGTGCATTTTATGGTTCGGTAACTCAACTGTACAGTAGCGAACCGGATTCCAAAATGTGCAAGTTCAAACCCCTGAGTCAACAACTTTTCTGTGACATCAGTGCAGAAATTCAGAAAAAATTCCATATTTGTCTTATTTTTTTATTTAAATATTTTCATCAGAACAATTGCCCCAAGAGCATTATCTTGTCTATAGGGACTCTTTTTGTCATGTTCTAAAGTGAATGGCAAAAATATCCCTCAAACGTTTTTCTAATTCGTTTTAATAAACTGATCCCTTTCACACAATAAATATGGTCAAATGAGTAAAGCAATTCACCCATCACTTTGTGTCATGGAATGAACCGTTTGGTTTGCAGTGCGCGATTGAGTACCCGGGATATTTATTCATTCGCATGAAATCACAAATGCCAACAATAGGACAAACATTTTAATTAATTCTATGAAAATCAATTACCGATTATATCAATTTTGTCGATTTCAGAATCCGGAAACAACACGTTCACCTTGCAGTCACAGACCATGGACAGAGTGAAGAAAACTGCGAAAGCGGTAATAAGTTACTGTTTTGGGAATACGACCAACCGGGTTGCCTAATATGATCTTCATCTTAATATCGAATATAATGATGATATTGGAATTATTATTATTTAATATAGCCTTGAGAAACGTATATACCATGGTGATTGATAATAATCTTCGAACGTTCTGAAACTGCTTATATATAAACACATTTACCAATATATAACAATGGCGTAATGTTGGAGCAAAGAAGAGAAAAAAGAGATGAGTTCTTGGAAGAACTGTTTAAAGATGAGAAAATAATAGGCTTAAGAGAAAAAAGCACGATGCATTTCGGCAGACAACTTATCAAGTGCTACGTCTGCTAACTAATCATCGAAATTGGACCGATATTTATACTAACTGAAGTGACTTACGTCATCTCCGCGTGAGCGGGGATGACTAGCTAAAATAAAGACATATTGAAAACAAAATGTTTTTGTTTCCATAAATCAGGATCTGAAAGCTTAATATAGACAGATTCCATTACCTTTAATTGAAAGGAAGAGCGGCATTTTGAAAGAATTCTAAAGTTACTCTCACAATAGGTTTCGGCGCATTGTTCATTGGACAATAGGTGCTTGCCGATGGATGAGTCACAAGTAATCAGTGAATCCGAATGGCATTGTCTCTTTGGCTGTTGACGGGCACATGTTGTTTGATTCTATCACCCAGCCTTTGGGTTCTACCTACATAGCGAGAACCGCACTCGCAATTAAATTCATAAATAATAAAGCTTGATGAAAAAAGCAGACTCCTTAGGCGTTAAGTTTATTTGCGAAAAAAGTAATCTCCGTGATTTGTTTGATGTCTTTCTCAAAATTCTCTGAGATTTTGCCTATCCACGGAAGCTTTAAATAAACCGGACATTTGTGAGGTCCTATGAATGGCTGTTTAGTTGCAGGTTGATTAAATATCTTATCTAATAATCGTCCAGGATAACCATTTGACAAGAAAATAGATTTCAGGTCACCTTTAGAAATTTATCGGAGGATATTTTTTTAATTATTTAATATTTAATATTATATATATTATTATATATATATTATTATATTATATATATTATATTATATATTATATATTATGTATTGTTTAATAAACGAGCAGCAGTCTTTTAGATCTGATAAAACACGTGCTGCGAGTTTATTAAACGGCTTCAAACACGACCCATTTGATAAGTTCATTGGCGTAGAAAATTAAAGATAAAGTTTATGTAAATCAGGACGAATCTTTATCACATTTAAAGACACGATACGGTAGTGATTTTCTTTTGTCTTTTCCTCATGAATTATTAATGAGTGTTTGAAATATTATATATTATATATTATATATTATATATTATATATATATATTATATATGATATATAATATATAATATATATTAAGCTCTAAGCTCTACCTCATATGGTATCGAGCACTCTACGATAGATCGTGAACAGTTTTATCTTATTTCTATATATTCGCACCTCATGGCTTCCAGTTGTGCACTCTAGTTTACGTAAACCGTGCTTAAATAATGAAGAAATTCCGATTCAACTACTATTTGAAAAACATCGCTACACCATCAAGTGACGCCTACACGAGAAGGTTCATCGAGAAAACAGAAAGTGTCATCAGACGCATGAGATGGAAAGCTCACTTCTTCCTCCACGGCGAAAGAAGCAACACCGAAAACAACACATTTGGATTAAAATCTGACAAGACCCCTCCACAAATCATCGAGATGAAACCTTTTGAGGAAGACCTCGTCCAGATGATCGAAAATATAAAATTTCGAAAAGTCAACGACTCTTTTCAAGCCTCTTTGTCCAATGACCTAAAGAATATCCAATCGTCATCTAACGTCTTCATATTCGCCGACAAGACCAGAAACATCTACGAAGCCCCACGCGACACATACAACAAACTGTTGACAGAAAACGTGACCAAAACCTACAAACTAGGCGACGACGAAACCGTAGCAGTCATCGACAACGAACTAAAGGAAATAGCGAGTAACCTATCTATCATCGACAGAATCGAAACAATCGCAAAACGTGAAGCGAATTTTCAAAACAACCCATCCTGCAGACTGATGAATCCGGCGAAAAGTGAATCAGGGAAGATCAGCAAAGTACTCCTCGACAACATCAACGAGACCATCAGACGCCACACCAACGTTAACCAATGGAGAAACTCTCAAATAGTAATCGACTGGTACAAAAACATAGACGACAAGAACAGACACTCATTCCTATCCTTCGACGTGGTTGACTTCTACCCATCCATATCTGAAGAGCTGCTAAACAAAGCCATCTCCTGGGCCCGACAACTAACCACAATCACAGATGAACACATCACCGTCATAAAACACGCACGGAAAGCAGTCCTATTTAGCGGAGAAAGAAAAACAACCAGACCCTGTTCGATGTCACAATGGGGAGTTACGACAGTGCCGAGGTATGCGAATTGGTTGGCCTATTCATCTCGGCAAATCAGGTTGAAGTACCAGGACCACATCGTCAAGTTTCAAATCGGACACAATTTCATTCCATTTAGGACGCGCTCGTAATAGTGGCAGGTATTCGGATATCCATCTTTGCCACACTCTTGAGATTAATTCTTGAACCTTTCTCCACCGCTTACTAGGGTTGAACGTTGTCAGTTCAGTTTCAGGAGCAAAGTCACCACCCATCTGCCCATGTAGAAAGTGGTTTGGAGTAAGAGGCGTGTCGTCGCGTGAATCAGCAGTCTGATACGTTAGTGGTCTTGAATTAATCAGACCTTCCACTCCACATAGGGCGGTAATTAATTCTTCGTCAGTAACTTCGCTATTTCCCAATACTCCATAGACAGCTCGTTTAGCGGCTTTCACCATAATTTCGTGTGCTCCACCGAAGTGTGGAGCAGCTGGCGGATTGAAGATCCACTTGACTCCCTTATCCACCGGATTTCGGAGTTATTTTAATTCGTTTGCAGCTCCAACGAAATTCGTTCCGCAATCACTCACCATCTCCTTGGGTACTCCTCTACGGCTTGTAAATCGAGTGAACGCATTCAAAAAGGCGTCGGTATCTAAACCTCAGGCCAGTTCTAGATGGACAGCTCTTACGGATAGGCAGGTGAATACGCACAACCACCTCTTCTGACGTCTAATTCCACGACCTTGTTTAGTGATAAACGGTCCTGCGAAATCAACGGCGGTCTGGTCAAACGGACGATAAGTAAAACGCAACCTGACGCTTGGTAACGGGGCCATGACTTGTTTAGCGCATTTATTTTTTCTCCTTTTACATTCATTGCAGGCTTTTTCCCCTTCTTGTATTTCTTCTCTCGCAGCTACGATCCAGTATCGTTGATTGAGTTGGGCTAAGATGAAATTGGTTCCACCGTTGTGGTTGGCCTGTTCATGGTAATGTCTCACGATTAGTTTCGTTACCCAGTGCCCTCGAGGCAATATTATGGGAAACCTGGTGTCGAAAGGCAAATATTCGGCGAACTTTAGACGACTATCGGATCGGATGAGACGGTTCTCTTCTATACGAGGGTTTAACTTGATCAGCTGGCTACTCACCGACAGGACTCGGCCTTTAGCCAACGCTTTGTACTCTTCTGGGTAAGCTTCCTTCTGAGCCGTTTTTATAATTTCTTCTTGGGCGTCTTTTACTTCTTGCGGATGTAACTCTAAACTGGTTATTTTGTGAAGCCCACTGCGTTGCATGTTATGCAACACTCTGCTCACTCCGGCGTAGATGTGGACTAATCTTGTCCAACTAGAGAATCGTCGAGGATCCAATCTCCATTCAGGAATACTCTTTGACTTTTCTTTGACCGGTACGACTTTTGGCTGATAAACCAACAATGATGTTGTTGGCCCGTTTGACATCTTGCTTCTTGGCTTTGTTTCTTTTAACTCCCGCTGAACTGGTTGGGTTTTCATCTTTGCCCATTCATCCCGGTCCTTTTTTATCCAATTCGGCCCTTGCCACCAAAACGGATTTTCCTTCAGCTGATTCGGACTGGCGCCTCTAGTACACAGGTCCGCTGGATTTTCGCTGGTTGAGACATGCTGCCACTGCGACGGTTCTGAGCACATCTGCACTTCCCCAACTCGGTTGGCTACGAATGAGCGAAAGTCGTTTCCCCTTCCGCGGATCCACCATAGGACATCCATGCTGTCAGAGTAGAATGTTACTTCTTTCATGGTCAACTCCAAAGCCTTGACGATTGTCTTTGTCAAACGTAATCCCAAAATGGCGGCCATGAGTTCCAACCTTGGTACAGTAATCGGAGTTAAAGGAGCGACTTTGGTTTTGGATGCAATCAACCTGCTTGTTACTGTTCCATCCTCGTATCTATGTCGAAGGTAAGCTACTACGTTATCACTTCGGTCGATTCAGTTGGCTTGGATTCACATAGGCTTCGTGGTATTTTAACTTCCCCAAGGGTTGACAATTGAGCAAACCAACTGTTGATTTTGTTGGAGATTTCGTCAATCACAGGTTCGTCCCATCCGTATCCTCGAGACCACAGTTTCTGGAGGAGAATCTTGGCTATCACCACAAATGGACTGGCGAATCCGAGTGGGTCGAACACTGTGGCTATTTTCTTTAAGACGTTGCGTTTGGTAATCTTTAACGCAGAAGGCGGAGGTACGACGGGGAGCATGAATATATCTTCGGTGCTGTTCCACACAAGGCCCAGTGTTTTTGAAACAGAATCCTGACTTTCGTTTATGGTCAGCTGAGAAGCGTGATCTTCTGGTGGGATGGCTGCCATGACTGGCAGGGAGTTTGAAATCCATTTCCTAGCTTGCATCCCAGCAATTCCCCAGAGTTGCTTTAACTGGTGATACAGTTCGATCCCTTGTTTTTCCTCCGAGACACTATCAAGAGAGTCGTCCATGTAGGTGGATTTCAATACGGTTTCAGCCGCCGCCGGGTACAGGTTTTGATGACGACGAGCATTTTCCTGCGAAACGAATTGGGATTCCATGGGCGCTGAATTCTTTCCGAATACGACTCTATTAAATTCATACTCTTGCGGCTCTTGATTGGTGTCAAGGTCTCGCCAAAGGATGCGAAAGTAACGGCGATCTTTCTTATCTATCTCAATCTGGAGGAACATCTCTTTAATGTCACAGGCTAGTGCAATCGGTTTGCGGCGGAAACGAATCAGTACGTTAAAGAGGTCTCTTTGAAGCTTCGGGCCAGCGTGAATGACGTCGTTGAGGGATATTCCTTCGCACTTTGCGGAGCAATCGAAGACGATCCTCACCTTTGTAGTGGACTTATCCATTCGGACGATAGGGAAGTGAGGTAGGTACCAAGCTTCTTGAGGAGATTCTACATGTTGAGGAATCTTATGGAGGTAGCCCTTCTGGATATAATCCTGGATGGTCTTCTGGTACTCGGTTGCAACGAACTGATTCCTTTTCAAATTTCTTTCAACGCTGTAGAGTCGAGAAGTTGCTACTTGACGATTGTGCGGGAGCTTTGGCTTGTCCTCTTTCCAAGGAACGGAGATTCTATACCTTCCGCCCTCATATCGTAAGGATTTTTTCACAATACCCAATGCAGTGCTTTCATCTTCCGTCAAGACCGTGGCTTCTCTCGTTTCTGTTCCAAAATTCTCGATCTCCCAGAATCGCTTCAGACTTTGGTCGATGTCGCAACATGTTTCATCCGGAGGGGCGGTCGCTTGCTTAGACAGAAAGGCGCGAATTGTGTGTGACCTGGCCGACGATTCCTTGTCCGATGTTCCAATGCATGTCCATCCAAGCGGCCCGCGTCGAGCTACAGGTCCCCCATTCGCTGCTTGAATGTCCACCATTGAATAATGCAGGTCGGCGTTGTCCACTCCGATGAGCAAATCCACAATCCCTTCTTTTGCTGGTTTAGGAAAGTCGCATTGTTGCAAGTGAGGCCATCTCTTGGCGTGTTCTTTCCAGTCTCTCACACGATATGAACCGGTGACCTTTCCTGCCCATTCACACTTTCTATTTCCACGGTTACTGGCATCGATCTGAATGTTTCCACTGCGTCATTTAGAACGTGGACTTTAACCTTCTCGTATGGCTCTTGTATTCCCAGCACGCCTGCTACTTCTTCATTAAGGAAGGTCTCATTCGAAGCATCATCAAGAATGGCGTTTACTTTCACTTTCTTGCTGTTGGCCTTGATCCATACTGCGATAGTCCTTAATGAATAAGTCTCATCAGCTGGTTGGTCGTTGGTTGTCATACTCACTCTTGAGTCAGCCTTTTCTACCCCCTCCCGTGAGGAGACGCTCGGGTCGGTACCTTCTCTTGGAGAAGGTTGTCTTGGGCGGAGTCGTTTTTCTGTGAATTTAGAATCATGAAGTAACTGGTGGTGGGTGAGGAGACAGCCATCAATGCCACATTTCTTTGACCTTTTACAATCTCTGCCTTCGTGGTCATTGCCAAGGCAGCGAAAACATAATCTTCTCTCTTTCGCTAGTCGCCACCGTTCATCCACAGACATTTCTTGGTATTGGTCGCACTTCCAAACTCTGTGGTCACTTTCACCACAGCCACTGCATGATCGGTTTTTGAAGCCACCAGGTGATTCTTTGCCATCTGTACGCGATGTAAACGCCGTTCTTCGTTTGTTTCTCTCGTACTTATGCTGTGGATCGTGGTCCCCACCTCCTAGAGAGCTACGTTGTACGCCGTGGGACATCTCTAGCGCTTCTACCTTGAATTTAGCTTCTTCTTTCAGCCAATCTCTGAAGTTAATGACGGATTGTTCACGGTCCTTCTCTCCAAGCCATCTGCTGTACCTTTCGATATGTCGATCAGGCAACTTTTTAACTAGCATAATATGGAGAGAACCTGCTCCTAATTCACCGTCGCGGTTTTCCGCTTGCAGCTTTACCACCGTTACTCTTACAAGATGGGTAAATCTTTCGAAAGCTTCCACATCATTACCACGCATTACTGGCCATCTTTCTAGCTCTTCCATGTAAGCCCTTAACTGTCTTCGACGTCCACCAAACTTCGACTGGATGATTTATTTTGCCTCTTGATACTCGGGCTCTGAGACTCCTAGGCCTCTGATAGCCTCTCTGGCTCTCCCGGTTAGACTTTGTCGCAACCTCGCCATCTTTATGTTGACAGGCTCCTTTGAAGAATCCACCAAGCTCTGAAAGAGGCCCCAAAAGGCCTCAAACTGTGTCTTATCTCCATCGTAGGTCGGGACGGTCAATGGTTTCAAGTGCCGATTGAAGGATGAGCTCTCTACATTTGAGGGTAGCTGGTTTAAACTGCCACTCTCTGGGCCAGGCGATTCACTGGCTAGTGTCGCGGAAATTTGAGGGGTCGGTGTCGTCGGCTGAGCAGTTGTCATCCCCACTGTACTAACATTTGTCCCAATGGATTGGGATTCTGTAATCTCTAACTTTTCTTGTGCCTGTTCAATAATTTGCTGTATTTCCTGCTGTAAAGTGTCCGATTCCTTCATGTTTTTTTTATATAACTCCTTGTCATGTATTTGTAGAAGTAACGTACTCAGTTCGTCTAAAATGAGCTGGGTCTCTTCTAAGAGTGTCCACATTTCTTGCACACAATATT
>JAYKKM010000190.1:532500-602500 GCA_035772405.1 Chrysogorgia sp. JL179-B06 | reverse complement strand
TTGTTTTCCCCAGTTAGTACGTACACGGGGAAGATGCAAATTATTTAGACTACGAGTATTGTAATTATGAACAGAACTGTTTTTCATTAATGAAAAGTCAAAATCAATTCCTCCATGCATGCATTTATGCATAGTTGTAAGGCGATGAAAACTTCTTCTGCCTGATAACGGCTTCCAGTCTAAAGTTCTGAGGGCTTCAGTGGCTGAACTTCGTGGTGGTAGATCCAGCAATACTTTAGCAGCCTTATTCTGCAGGGTCTGCAGTTGATTCATTAGCGTTTCATTGTTTTTATCCCCCAGACAATATCCCCATAGTCAAATAATGGGATAATTAGACTGTTATAAATAGTTTGCCTGGCCTCTATTGGCAAAAGATACTTTATTCTCTTGATAACACCAATCCTTTGATTCACTTTCTTGCTCATAATGTCAACATGGTCAGTCCAAGACATGCAACACCCAAATATTTAAAAGATTCCGTTCTTTCTAGCTGCTTTCCATCGACTTGAAGGGAGATATTTGATACATTTCTAATCTTTTGTGGGCTCCCAAATACAATAAACTTACATTTAGATGAATTTAAAGTTAATAAATTTCCAGTAAACCATTCGGAAACTACAGCAAGGTCGGCATTTAACTTTTGTTCAAGGTCATTTAAATTCTTAGATGGATAGTACAATACCGTATCATCAGCATAGAGGGTAATGTCACTATAGAGTTTGCATGTCGTTAAATTGTTTATGTATACTAAATATGTATGTTAAATTGTTTATGTATAATATGGATTACTCGATTATTAAATATGTTAGTTAAATACCTCGAATTGTAAACCGTATACATCAATATGGCTTGACTCTTTCCTGTCTGGCTGAAAAACCGTCAAAATTTAACCTCTCTTTGTTTTATCGATAGCTCTGGAAATAACCATGAATGTTGCAAAACCTATAAATTTTCTAACAGCCCAATAAACCGGCTTTTAAATTTCCCGAACAAGGAACATTATGTTAATATAAATTAACATTAATTATCATAAATTAGGTTGAAAAACATTCCTTCTTCTAGAAAAGGAAAGCTTGCATGCCCACGTAACATGAAAATTCAAAATACCACCAATCGAAGAGTTATTTTATCAAATCAAATTTGCCATGTGAGTGGATCTCATGTGTCTGGCGCTTATCGATTTTTTATTTTTAATCTTCCGTTACCGTGTGCCCTGTTTTTCGATTGATGACTTCATCAGTCTCCTCGGATTGATTTTGATTGGGTCACACAGGAAAGAGTTAAAGGGGAACAGTAGTCAATCAAACAAATAATATTTAAATTGAAGACCTTCAAGTGTTATGTTTAGAAATGTTAATAATTTAAGGATATCTGCTCTATTATTCAAGAAATAAAAAATATATTCCCTTTAGTAATGTACATGAAGTTCATGTTATTTATATAAAAGTTGTCCCTTGTTCAAGTCGTTTATTTTACTATTTTTCCTTCTAGGTTATTTTACACATTGTGAATCATTTGAATCACTTTCCTTTGTCTGCTGGAGCTGCACGTCTGACAAGCATTGTGAACGAAAACCATGACAACCTATACTGCAGCGAACAACAAGAATTAACTCCAGCAGTTTTTTCATCTCCCAATGTCCAAGTAAGTAAAATGCACAATATCAGTTGCACGAAATACACTGTTTACTAACTTTAATTGTGGGAGTTGTATAATATGGATAGGCTTGAAATACCGAGGAAAAAGAGGAAAAACAGGACATTTAAGTCACATGAAAGTTCAGGCAAGTATAATTTGGATCTACTCAATTGGGCCTATGGAAACTCCAAGGCCTGAGGATTGCCAGAGACTTGTCGTGTTCGGTTAAAGATTACTTGACCAATCGCTCCCAAATGACAATTTTCAATAGTCACCGGTGGGAACAAATGCCTGTTAGGTTTGTACTGTCTCAAGGATCGGACTTGGCCCTATGCTGTTTTCACTGTTTGTAAATATCTGCCAGGCGTCATTAACGATGGTGATGGGGAAATTCAATGTACGCTGTTGACACCACAGTATACGTAGCCGCATAGACCGCTGACAGTGTCCCTGTGTTACTCAATAGTATTCTAAGCAAGTTGTACTGACACACCATCCTGGCAAGACTGAGTTCATGCTTGTTGGCCGCAGAAGATTTGTTAGCCCATTGCAGGATATTAATTAGCATATACAGACATCTAGATGCTTAGGAGTGGATATTCACTATAATAATAATAATAAAGACGTATTAGGAGCATTATACAATAGTCTCAATGCTCTTACAACAATATATACTTAATGTTACTTATAAAACTAATTTCAGTTTACCACTATAAACAAAAAACTATTGATTTAAAAAAAGAAAAGTCTTAAGTGCTGACTTAAAACTACTTAAAATATCAATGCTTCTGCATTTATAACATCGAGACTTGACAGCTGCAATAGCGTCCGTTATGGCTTACCAGAATCTGAATTGAGCAATTTACAGCGAATTCAAAATACAGCTGCCAGACTTGTTGGAAGAGTTAAAAAATCAGATCAGATCTCCCCTGTGCTGTGTAATCTTTACTGATTGCAGTGAGATCAAGGATTTTTTTACGATACTGATAGTTACTTTTAAAGCTTTATACATGGCGAGTCACCTACTCGTACTTTAAGATCATCTAACCAAAATCTGCTACTTGAGCCAAAATAAAAAACGGTGACTCATGGAGACAGAACATTCTCAGTTGCCTCACCAAAACTGTGGAATTCATTACCACAAGAAATTATCAATACCCATGTGACTGAGTTAATAACCAGATCATTTACACACAAGTTGAATCTTCTCAGATCGTTGTATTTCTTGCCAATCGCAACGAGAGAGAAATTTTATCCCCTATCTATATCTTCTATCTACAGTACATGTTCTAAGGATTTTTGGTGAAGGAAAATTTCGAGTGTTGGAATACATACATTTTAAGACCAAACCGGGACCAGTTGCGAAAAATGCAACTTAAAGGCCTTCCGGCTGGAATTGAACCCGCGACCCTGCGATGCTAGTGCAGTGTTCTGACCACTGAGCTACGGAAGCCGTTGCCGAGAGCCTAGTCACGAGTTCTGTATATATGGTGGTGGTAATGCCGGGATAAGATTCTGGGTATATTATAGGTAATATTTGGCATTTCACTCGATCAAACTACTGGCTTCGTCTTCGTAGCCTCCTTCTTCGACGGAAACGAAGGCGGAAGCCATCAGTTCGATCAAACTTTCTATATATATATATATATATATATACATGAAAGTATACAATGTGCCCTACCGGCTATCACCATAATGGCTTTATGGTAACTGTGGACTTGGGACCCACTATGTACGGCTACACATTGTAGGATTGCATTGTGGAGTCACCAAAGTGCTCAAACTGCGAGCAGTGAGCAATGCATAATGCAAACAGTAAACGTCTCATTGAGACTATATTTAGACTCATTGAGATTATATATATATATATATATATATATATATATATATATATATATATATATATATATATATATATATATATATATTATTATATATATATATATATATATATATATATATATATATATATATATATATATATATATAAATATAAATATATATAAATATATAAATATATATAAATATATAAATATATATAAACATATATAAACATATAAACATACAAAATAAGATAATAATTTTATGAAATGTGTTTAAATTCTTCGTTTCCTAGTTTTTTGTTGTCAACGATTCTTCTCTTCTTTCTGTTGTTGAATTGCCATTTGAGGTTGGTATAAAATCTTTATATTACCATATTATATTATATTACCTCAAAATAATGTATTTTCTGTGTTTCGAGGATGCACGACGTCAAAATCCATTTTTGGTTTTCTCTTAAGAGCATCAGAGCGAGAAATACGCCCAGCTCTGGCAATTTGCGAATTTAAAAATTCATCATCAAAAATTCAATCTTACAAACTCAATATAGTTTTATTCCCAAATGACTTAATCTTCGTGATTTTTTAATGTAATTTATTTAAGTTATTAATATTATAATTTATTTAATTTATTTAAGTTATTTATTAAGTGCTCTTTATCTAACTTCTAGTTTACATTTTATTTCAGAATAGTTCCAATGATGAACATTACATACTCTCTGGTAATACATCAACACGCCTCATTGTGAGAGACATGTGTGGTAAACATTGCTTAGATATCTCCACCCTCTTCGGGCCTAGTTTAAACAGTGCAAACATATTTCCTGGTAAGCCTATGCGTATGTTATATAGTATGTTATATATCTTGTATTTAATACACTTGATAGCAATCTCGTTCCCAGAGCCTGCGTTACCCCTGACCTGTGGGGGGAAACGAAGACTCTGGGATAATCCATCGCTGGAAGTATTTTGATTGGCTGACTATAATTGGACTAAGTAACACTTTTTCAGCAGGATGTAACCTGTCATGGATTAATAAAAACAAACAAAAACGTCAATTCCAAAGAGATCAATGTTTTCAAAACGATAAAAGCGGTCATGGCGACATGTATCCCGAAAAATACATCATCCAACAAGTCCATGTTGTCGCTGTAACAATAGTGAGCTGATTAATCATCGCATTCATCTTTTTTGTACTAAATCTGTTAACGAAGGACTTGTTGCAACAATTATCAGCTTAACAGATATTGACATATCTGAACATGACAAGTTACCCAAGTGTATTTGCCGTTCTTGCATGTGTAAAATGAAAGGAAGAAGCTGATAGATTAACGACTTTCCATAGTCGGTTGGCGTGATGAAATTGTGTCTTTTCCTCGCACGACTATGCTCTTGAACGCTTCATATTGATGCTCCTTTATTACAATATCCCCTTTGTTCAGTTTTTGTAAATACTTTTCTAAAGCAGCATGAAAAATATCAATATCCTCGTCCGACAAAACGACATACTGTTTTCGCAGGCCTCCAAGTTTATTGTCACGCATGCGCTCTTCGTAACCGGAACCATTTTTTCTGTTTCCATCGATGGATTATCCCCGAGTCTCCGTTTCCCCTGCAGGTCAGGGGGGAACGCAGGCTCTGGTAACGAGATTGACTTAATAGATAATTTGTATGTTGGTACAAAAGTGTTACTCTCTTCCGGGACACAAACACACAATTTCTTTAGCATGGGAAACATTTGAGGCCAAAACAAGATAAAGCGAAAGAATGCAGCTCCTATGGGAATCAAACCCCCCACATTAGTAGAACCATATGCATATAAGTTAAGTATAACGTATAAGTATAACATAAGTACACTGCACAAACCGAAGCATAATTCCAGAAGAAAAGGAGAAACGAACAAAAGTTATTATCTTCGCGATTTGCAAAGATAAATTGTGCTTGTCCTTGTCCTTGTCCTTGTCCTTGTCCTTGTCCTTGTGCTTATATTTATGTCTGTATTGTCTGTGAAAACCAGACTGTAGTTGTTGGTTTATGGTACAATCATGTCAGCTCATTATTCGTTATTCAGCGAAAGTCGACCCAGCGACAGTTCAAATAACCACAAATCTGGGTTGTTTTTTTTTGTTTTTTCCTCAAAATGTTTTTTACTGTAAATTTATTGTTAGTGGTAACTAAAAGATATAGCCAAAGACGTCTAACGTGTACCATATTCTTAAAATTAATTATAATTAAACTGTAAAACCTAAATTTAGTTGGTTGCTATAGAAATGAAATCTCAAAAATCGCGATAAACTTCAGAACACATTAGGAGAGATAAGACGCGGCTTACATAAGACGCGGCTTATGCAAGACGTTAAATTGTTGTATAAATGGTCAGTTTGACCACTTTGACGTGAAGTTGTTCGTATAAATGGGTTAGTTTGCGTCTTAGTTAAATCGCGTCTTATATAAGTTGCGTCTTAACTCTCCCGTATAAACGGCCCTATTACATCCTTACTTGAGTTTCATAAACAAAAATTGTGATAACAAGTATGATAACAAGTTAGTAATGAATTATACTTTTTTTAAGGTGTACTGAAAAGTTTATTTGACGAAGATAAGTTTCGTGAAATATTTAAATCAAATCACGACAACTCTTTCCGTCAAAAGTCAACAGAAACGTCATGTCAAACTGACAAATTAGACGAGGTGAGCTGGATTAGTTGCATTTTTATATAAGTTGTTCTTCTGGGTGTTGGCTTTATCTATTTACTGAGATATGTTAACACAACAACCACTTGCGTTTGCTTCGATTTTTTGCGTCGACGGATATCTATCATCAACTCTCGATAACGTTTTGTGACGTAAGCAAATATGTGCGAGATTGGATACTCCACTGGCCTTATTGATTTTTGCATACTATTTGCAGTTACCAAAGCAAGCGAGAGAAAGCCGAATTTCAGAAAATGGCAAAATAGGTTAATGTATTCCAGAGCTAAACTATGGTTGATGTAATATATGAAATACGAGTAAAAGTGTTTTGTCAGTATATCCAAACTTCAAGATGTTTGAATATCCGGATGAAATACTTTTCCGAGTGTTTCATATTACATCTCAAACAAATCAGTATTTTAAGAGAAAATAGAGTTGAAAGTTGCCTTAATTTATGTAATTTTTTCTTCCGATATTCAAACCCCCGTCTCGGTGCTGATTTTCATTCTTTTCGGTTCATGAATTATTAATGAGTTTGAGATATATGGTTGATAGTTAATAATAATAATAATAATAATAATAATATTTAATCAGGATACCCACGTCACCGGAGTGTTTTTCAGTACTCATGTCGCGTTGCGTTGCGTTGCATTGCATTGCACTGTATTGCATTGCATTGCATTGCACTGTATTGCATTGCATTGCATTGCATTGCATTGCATTGCATTGCATTGCATTGCATTGCATTGCATTGCATTGCATTGCATTGCATTGCATTGCATTGCATTGCATTGCATTGCATTGCATTGCATTGCATTGCATTGCATTACATTACATTTAGTCATGTTACGTGACTCAATGCAATGTAATGTATATGTAATGACATTACATTACACTACACTAGTAATCTTCGGGCTGTGATTTTCGCCTCAAATGAAGCTAACAGAATTCAATTTCATTCGATAAATGGCCATTTTACATCAAGATCAAGATCATCCATCGGTAACAGTGTTCAAGTAAAACTGGAAAGACAAAAGTTTACCCGTCTTATGAATCTTATTCGAAAGGTGATTATTGTTAATGTCATTCTGCAGTGCAACGACATTTCATTAAATCCTGGTCCGGTCAGTCCGATGTCCATATTAAAAAATTCACGAGTTGCAGTCATGAACGCTCGAAGCTTAAAAAGCGTTCATACAGACGACGACCTTGGCCATGTGTCGAACCTTACTCTATTTCAAAATCAAGTTTATAGTGAGGATTACGATTTCGTTTGTGTTACAGAAACTTGGCTTAACCAGGGGATATTTGATAGTGAAATATTGCCGACTGGATATAACATTTTTAGGCGTGATCGTTCAAATGGAACCGTGGGCGGTGGTGTCTTGATTGCGGTAAGATCTGGAATAAATGCTGAACGTGTTCGCGAAATCGAATTGGACGACAACCTAGAGATTATTGGTGTGAGTGTTACGGCCCAAAGTGGTAAGAAGATCTTATTTTCTGTGTGTTACCGTCCTCCTTCGTCTGATAGCAGCTGGGTTCAGGCTTTTGATAATGTCTTAAACAGAATATATTCAAATCACAACTTTGAAGGTATTGTAATCTCAGGTGACTTCAATTATCCTAGTATCCGTTGGGAATTTGAAACGTGTTTATATGATAATGTTTCTGAGCTGAATAATTTTACAAATGCCGGTGGCTCTGATTTATTTAAATCTCTTGTGGATGACTATTTTCTATTCCAAGTACACGATCAACCTACCCGTGGCAATAATATTCTGGACTTGTTATTAACAGATGTGCCCGAGAAAATAACGGATTTAGTTGTCGGCAAGTCATGTATTTGTACAAACCACTCCTGTATCGAATTCACCTTCCATACAATCCTTCAAAAAGTAAACAAACCACCTAGGTTTGTTTATAATTATAAAAAAGGAAACTTCGCCGCACTTAGAGAATCTGTCAAGTCTCTTGGTTTTGTTACGCAATCAAGTAGTGATATTGATATCAATAATGTTTGGAACAATTGGAAATCATCCTTACACCATATGATTGATCAGTGTATTCCTAAAATCAAATTAAAGAACAAAAATTCTCCACCCTGGATTACCGGCGAAGTTATTCACTTGGTACGGAAGAAGGTGAGTGCAAGAATCAAGGCCAAAATTACGCAATCGAAGATTTTCTTGGAGAAGTTTAAGGAACTAAGATCTCGTATTAAGAAGATTATCTCTCAAAAGCGCAAAGAGTATTTCTCAGCTTTGGCTGATTCTCTATTTTTGAATCCAAAAAGATTCTGGTCTATTTTCAGCTCAAAAACACACAATCACAGTGTACCAGAAAAAGTTTCTATTGATAGCGCACGTGGACGAGTGTTTGCTGAGGGCCCAAAACAAGTTGCGGAGATGTTTAACAGTTATTTTTTCTCTATTTACTCAATCAACGATGCAGATAGCGATTCTTTTATTGGCTCTGTAGATGGTTATTATCACCATGATCTTGATCTTAGCCCAACCCTGTCAGAGATTAATTTGAATTGTGCAGATGTAACGTCAGCCATAAAGAGCATGAATAGTAACAAAGCTCAAGGTCCAGACAATATTCCAGCAAGAGTCTTATTGGAATGTGCTGATCAAATTTCTCCTTCTTTAACAGACCTCTTCAATTTATCCTTGGATTCGTGTGAACTACCAATTGATTGGAAATTGGCCAATATTGTGCCAGTTCTGAAGAAAGCACCAATAGATATGGTGGAGAATTATAGGCCTATCTCTTTGCTTTCCCTCGTGTCAAAGCTGCTTGAAAGGTGTATTTTTAACAAAGTCATAGATCATATTTCAAAAAACTTATCCAATCTCCAATTTGGCTTCCTCAAAGGAAGATCAACTACTACTCAACTTCTTGCAGTATATCATAAAATCCTAAACTCTATGGACTCTGGCCTTCAATCCGATGCAGTTTTCTTAGACTTTTCCAAAGCCTTCGATTCTGTAAATCACTGTAAGCTTCTATACAAACTAAAAGCGTTTGGTATTACGGGTAAACTGCACGACTGGTTCAAGAATTATCTATCCGACCGGTCCCAGCGAGTCACGGTTCTTGGAGCAACTTCAAGGTTTTTACCTGTCATCTCTGGAGTACCACAAGGTTCCATACTGGGACCCCTGCTTTTTTTGATTGACATCAATGATATAGTCCAAGAAGTTCACCACGGCTCAGAATTGGCTTTGTATGCTGATGACAGCAAATGTTTTAAAGTTATAAAATCGCTTTGCGATTCAATTCTGTTACAATCTGACTTAGATAAACTGTCATCTTGGGCTGAAACATGGAGTATGAAATTTAATGTTGCGAAGTGTAATACTATGACTTTTACTAGAAAGCACCAACCGATTTTACATCCTTACACTCTCAATGGTATAGAACTCTCAAGAGTTAATGAACAGAAAGACCTCGGGGTCGTGGTAACCAGTTCAATCTCTTGGTCAAATCACGTGATTTCCATCTGTTCCAAGGCAAATCGTCTATCAGGTTACATCCGTCGCTGTTCTATTGAAATTCCAAATCTGACAGTGCGTCGTTCTCTTTATATCACCCTTGTTAGATCACTCTTTTCATATGCGTCTCAATTATGGGCACCTCAGGGAATTAAATATATAAAACCTTGTGGAAAAAGTTCAAAGGCGTGCAACCAAATTCATACTCAACCTTCCTTTTCGTACGAAGGTTACATATCGTAATCGATTACTGAAACTGGGTCTCTTGCCAATTACTTATTGGCTCGAAATTCTCGATTTAGTTTTATTCTTCCGTATTCTGATAGGAGATGTTAAGTGCATTACTGAACATTTGGTACAGATTAAACAACAAAAACGAGTAACTCGCCAAAATAACAATCTCACTGGTGTGTTGATAGATATTCCACGGAGCAGAACAGTAGCATTCCAGAACAGTTATTTCGTTCGTACTAGTCGAATATGGAACAGTTTATCTCCAGATGAAAGAGACCTTTCCCAATCTGTTTTTAGTTTTAAAAATAACCTTATGGGAAAATATAAATGTTATCTGGAAAATATTTATGATCCAGATAATCCCTTGACGTTTAAGTCTATCTGTGTGAAATGTCATACTTGCAGGAACCTTAATCAGGTTACTCACAAGTTCTGCTGCTTTTAGACAGATTTTATATATTTAAAATTGTTTTAGTCTATTATTAGTAAATGTATGTGTTGAACTTTTGTACGGGCTCATCGTAAATGGCCCCTGAGGATTATTTTCCGCCGGAGCTGTGATGATTTCCCAGCCATGTATTTTATTGTATGTACTGTATTTGTTTTTTGGCGAAGTTTAATAAATAAAAATAGATACACTAAGTCATGCAACATTACATTACATCACATCTCATTACATTACTACACTTTGAAACTAATTAAATTGGCGCTTTTTCAGTTCATTTTTAAATAGTGTTAGTGATTTTGTGCTTCTTGTTTTATTGTCCAAGTTATTAAAATCCATTGATGGGTGATAAATTAGTTTTTGTTTTCCCCAGTTTGTGTTGACTTTAGGTAGTTGTAGATTGTTGTTGTTCCTTGTAAAATATTTAGGAATGTTATTATTTCTAATTAGTTCAAAGTCAAAATTTATTAGTTCGATAAATGCCTCGAGGAACAGGGAGGAGTTTTACTTGAACAGACAAAGGATGTGAATCTAGGGTCCATACAATGTTTTCATTCATACCAATAACTTGAAATGGTAGGATTTGTTGAGTCCCCCCTGTAAGCGTGGCATCATATCACTACAATGTTGATTTCATGTTGTTCAGTTGTTAACTGTTTTAGCAGTTGATTAGTCCAAGTCAGTTGTTCAAATAAAGTTATTGAACACTTGGTGAAACTACTTCAAGAACACTAGAAGCACTAGTTATCGTTGAACGCGTTAAATTTAACAAGCGTTGCCAACAACGAGGTGAGAGTTAAGATGTCTTTTCGAAAATTGTGAATTCTGGAGCAACCCCAGAGGAAATGTTGAGTAATTTGTGTGGCCAGGGACAACAAAATTCAACTACCGTGTGTAGCAAAGTAGGAAATATGTAACCGAATTGGCTGAACTTTTGATAGATGCGTACTTTAGCGAATTAGAACGATGATGAAAAAATCAGACAGAAATATAAAATGGATCAAAGCGAAAATTATTTTCCATGGTATATTAAATCTTTCCCCCCAGTAAAAATTGGTCGTATTAGACTTATGAAGTCGTGAATCGATAAACACAGCACACGGTAACGCAATATTAAAAATTGAAACTCGACAAGTTTCAATTTTCATGATGCTATGCATCCGTCCAAGATGGCCTTATCTAGAAAAATTAAAGTTTTTCAACCTGATTTTTAATAATTATGCTAATTTATATTAAAATAATGCGTCTTGTTCGGAAAATTTAAAAGCATTGGTAACAGCCGGTTTATTGGGCTTTCAGAAAATGTATAGCTTTCGCAATAGTTATGGTTATTTCCAGAGGTATCAATAGAACAAAGAATTGGTTCAATTTTGGATGTTTTTCACCGTCATGAAAGAGTTGAATCGTTGAATACATGTTTTGCTCACATTCCCTTGAATCGGAACTAGAAGGTATGCCTTGAGCTCTCAAAAACAAAGTTGTAGGAACGGACTTCTTATGACATATGGCGTGGTGAGAATCAAATGAAAGATATTTGTCTTAATTTACTGACCGAGTGGAATGGGTAACAAGTAAATAATTTATCGAAGAAATAGAAAAGATACAGCGCTGAAACTCGATAAATTTAGCCGTTGCTCGCGGCATTGAATACAAGAGGTGTTGAATTTCGACGGTTTGCCATTTATTTATAGTTTTATTCAAAGACTGACTAGTTTAAACTTCAACACGAAACTCAATAAAACCTCAGAAAATACTCTGGAAATCCCATGCTTATCTACCCGTGAAAATCTAACGACAAATTATCCATCCACAAATCAAAATTCAAAAGTACACGCAACCGCTTTGGTTTGAACGTCGTAAAAAAATTATGCCAACTAGCAAGTCTCGTAAAGCTCTTTGGTTTATCATGTCTTGAAACAATAAATTAAACAAATACATTACACTGATTCAATCAAATTTATAACAAGTAAAGAATATTCATGAGAAAAAATACATCGCTAAAACTTCAGAAGACAGTAAGCTTATAAATAAGTTTTGCCAAACTGGCAAACTGCGACATTCACCGACTGACAGTTTACATGTAAAAACTTAAAATATATGACTTGAAACTCAACAAAATGTCGAGATTTTCCTGTACTATAAATAACAATAATCACTTGTTAAGGCAAGTCTTCAAAAAAATACGGAATATCAAAGAAAACGGAAAAAATACATGACACAAATGTTAGAACTCGCCGTATGAACTCGCGCAAGATGGTGTTGTATTACAATCTGCGCTGGTTCGTTTTCCGCTTGCATGTTTTCAAAAATCCATCTGTGACAATGTCTCCTTTAGCCACTCCTTGTTGACATCCAACCCAAATCAATTTGTTTCTTCTAAACATCATATTCTGGCTTATTAGGCTTTGGCTAAGCACTTGTAGGTGTTGTCACTCTATTGCAAAAATACTCGAGACGAAAATAAGATTTTTCAAAAATAAACGGAACTTTACTTACTCTGGTATGTCTTCTTGTCAAAACAATGTAAAAAAAATAAATATACGATTAGGATTGAATAGATATTTTAGGATTACTTTACGATATGAATTTTGCGGCCAAGAAAATGACGAAAAACAATAACACAAGTGGGCAAAGTATCACGGTTGACAATGCCCCTTTAAGGTAGTTTCAACGTAAAAGTTGCTCAAAAAACTTTCTTGACGTTGGGTCATATTTTTGCAAAACCTTTTAAAAAAATTACTTTTTTTATCCAAAATTTCTAAAATTTTATACTTCTTGAGCTTCACAGCATGGATCCATTGCTCCTATTCACAATAACCTTTATTTGGTGTTTTGCAGACTTTTAGTTTTGCTAGAATCTATTTTCCTGCAAATGCCATATTTTGCTCCTTGGGGTCGTTGTTTGGTTGCCATGGTAACAATGCATGTGTTACTTTGACGTTTTATTGATTTATTTGAAAGAACTCATAAAACGATAAAAAATAGCTTTTTACAGTTCTTGCATATCATATCTCGTTCTCGAGTTATTCAAGGTTGTGTAATATGACCTATGACATCACAAGTTCTAACCACCATTATGACCAATCTGAAAATGAAGCATATCTTCAAAACTATTGGATGAAATTGCACAAGTATACAGTTCACTAAATTGAATAATTCCTACATGTATGTCAACTTTATCGTTGCCATAGTAGCAGATTAGTTCCCAACCTCCGTTCATGCTTTAAATAACTTTATTTTATAATAATAATAATTGTGGTTTATTTGGATATCATCGCATTGGTCAATGAATTACAATATGCTTACAAAATCTTAAAAGATTATCAAAATACATAGAGAGTATAAAGGACCTAGAATACTAAAACTATAAAACTATATACAATTTATGACCAAACAGGTATATTAACAATATAGCAAAGTGAAAAGGTAGTAAACTGCCATGATTTTTATTGACGAAATACTGACGTTTTGAGCGCAGCCCGCCTTCATCAGGGTAAGACGAGATGAAATAAAATAATTAGGGCTTATATATATGCCAAAAGGGTGTCACAAGTAGAAAGTAGCCAGTCAAATGCACGGGAGATAAACAAACTAATAATAAATGAGATGCGAAAAAGTTAAATCATTTGCTATTTTTACAGTCGATCAGCAAACAGACTGAGGGGGTGGGAGAAATGACAGGTCCAATATTCAAGGGGATTAGGCGATAATAAAGCAGTAAGAAACAAAAACTTGAAAAGAAATGCAAGTCCAAAAGAAATGAAAGTCCATTTAATAATAAAAAAGTTCAAAAAAAATAAAATAAAAAACTGGTAGGAAATAAAATAAAATAAAAACGTTCGTTAAAACCAAGCGGATGTGTGGTGCCAAATTTAAAAATGAGACGCTTCTCTTGCTGTTTGCGGTTATCGTTACCACCTGAGATGGGAAATCGTATAGGAAATTTATTCCTTTTGGATTTTGGCCGAATTCCTATAGGAAATGCAATTTTCCTAAGGATCCTATAGGATTTTTTCATAAGGATACTTAGCTGGCCTAGTGGGTCACAACTTATTCTGTCAATGTAAAATACAGCTTATTATTATTATGTTCACATTGGGTATGTTGACACTGTCACTACTATGTGTGTTAGCTAGATCATTGTCGACAAGCAGACTAGGCATGGCATTCTGAATATAGGTTATAATATACAGTATATGTGCACGGTGATATAATTTAGATACTATAGTATATACAATGCCATATTTAAGAAATAGAAAACATTTTACGTGTTTACATACTGTTATATAAACACGAGTGGAAGTTTGGAGAACGAGAAATCATAGTGGGAATACGAGCCCGTAGGTCGAGTGTTTTCACGCGATTTCGAGTTCTCCCAAACTTCCACGAGTGTTTATATAACGTATGGGAACACGGATAAAAATGTTTTCTATTTCTTTTATAAAATAACCCGTAGAAAGCAAATAAAATGTACAAATATCTTTTTTATCAACACGTAAATTCTCCTTACTGCGTATGATGGCGCCGTGATGTCTAATTGATGGCGTATGATGGTTAATTGATCGCGTATGATGACTAATTGATGGCTAATTGATGGCTAATTGATGGCGTATCATTGCTAATTGATGGCGTATGATGGCTAATTGATGGCGTATCACGATGGCGTAATCCATCCATGTTATATAGCCTGATATAAACACGGTAACTGACCAACCACAGCGTGCGTAAGACACGACTTATTTTATAAATATGCTTTGTTACATGGCAAATATGGTGTCTGCAATCTGCATTAGGCATTATTAGTAGTATTATTGTTAATGCATTATTATTATTAGTATTAATAATAATAATAATAATAATACAATAATATTTATACAGGATAGCCCCTTCAATGCTAACACTGGTATCAATATATGGGGGACTTGTTTTCTAACAAATTACAGTTGTTACAAATTTCAACACATATTCACAAATGTACAGTACAATGTTACAAAAACTAATTTTAACTCATCTAATTTTAACTCAGTTGTATATCCTTCACATATTGTCAATTACGGCAATAGATAATGGTGCTATAACATGTATGAACAATTGAAACATGGAAAATAGCTCTGTACTGGTAGATATGTTGTTAAAATGCCATGGAATTTCCTAACTAGCATTACACAATGTAACTTGCTTCTAATACAAGAGGTACAAAACTTGGGATTTCTATTAACCAATCAGTTTCAAGTCCCGACTTAGGAAAGATCAGTTTCCCTGACATGCATAGAGACCTCTGATTATGACCATCAATATTTAGTTATCCATATTCCTGCCAGCTCCACATCACAGTAGTCCAATGTGGGTAGAATTATCAACTTACTGTATATAATCTATCCACACCAACAATTGGAGTAGAATCCCTAATACGTCTTAGTAAATCTAATTTGAATGGACCCCTATACATTTGCACTATATGCATGCCATCCGTAGACATTTGAACGAATTTGATTTTTTTAAAGGACACTCATTGTATGATAGAGATGCACTTTCTTCCTTCAACAGCCTTTGGTGTCTATATACAAAATACTGCATTGATTATTTCGCGAGTCATCAATATTGTGATAAAAGTAATTTATTTTTTAGTGATTGATGGTAGAAACAGCAGTAGACCTCCCACTATTCTGTTGCTGCACTCAAAAATTAAAAAGTTTAATTGGGCTGCATGTATTTATTTGATGTCCTATGAAACAATTAAATTCAGACAATACAAAACTCTGAGAGATATTGTCCACTGACAATTTATTTACTGTATTTATTATCTAATTCAAGTAATTTAGAACTAAAAGAAGTACTGTACTGTAAGTTTCAAACAGCAATTGAGCGAGGGGTTGTTGCGTATGCGTATTTCTAGTTATATATTATTAGTTGTGATTCAAGTAGCCAATTGTAAATTACCTTAATAAGCGAGATTTATAATTGTATATCTAGAAAAGAAAAACATTTAATAAACTTTCCATGAATATATTGAACTGTATTATTATTTTTTACATTGAATTATGTGGGTGTCGTATCACATTTGGAAACAACTCTCCGGCTCACTCCATTTCGAAAACATTTTTATGTCTTCTCCATCTCCGATTTAAATAAACTAGATGTCCAAATACCCTTAAATCCGTTACCATGGTCGTTAGTATGCTAACGAAATTCTGCAGAAAGACTGAAATTTGTTGTATCCCTTTTAGCTCCTTAATGATATTGGTTCAACAAGTCCAGAATGTCTGTTTTATCCTCATCTGTCTCTTAATGAACCCGCACCAACTCCTCATCCGTTAAACGAAGAAGTTGAAACTAACCTAACAAAAGCTATCGAAATGCAAAGAGAAAGAGAAGAAGAATTCTGCCTGTATGCCCTAAATGACCAAAGGTCTGTGCTGCCACTTTTATATGGTTCTTGTAGTTTCGAGTCGTATTTGAAAGAAAGCTGCGTTTGAGACGTTCATACATATTAGATGCAGCTAGTATTGAACAGTCGTTTATGTAAAAGATAAACCCTGAGAACGAGGGATATATGCTATATAATGCCCCAAGGACGCACAGCGTCCGAGGGCTGTATGTCACATACATCCCGACGTTCAAGGGATTTATCTGACTTATTTCATGATTGAGAAGGTTTTCCAACAAAGTTTTGTCTATTTTTTCCACCTCGGACAAAGATTTTCCTAGTTTTTCTTCATTTCTTATCTAATTAGTATTAATAGGTCTTTATGATACATACGCCCGCAGCACATCAAAGAAAACCTACTCAATTATGAAATAAGTGTAGTTTAATAAACGATCGAGCAGCAGTGTTTTATCATATTTAAGGTGACTCCATACAGTTTCTTTAGAAGTGGAAAACACAGGTTTCAGACCCAAAATATTGTATATTGATATTTTGTTAAATGAATAAAACTAAGTGTATAGAACAACATTTTGAGAATCAGAAACTGTAACGAAAAAGTGCGTAACTTTGGTTGCTATGGTAATAACAACGTTTCAAAATGGCCGTTTAAACTAGTTTAATTAAAAAATAAGGAGGGTGACCCCCAAATTTTATTTTATTAAAAATGTTGTTCTAGTATGAGTAATCAACAGGCCAATTTAAAACACATTTTGTAGATGTTAAAAAATGTTATAAAAAATAATCATGTTTTTTCGATTTGCTAAATTTTGGATCTACAGAATTTTGTAAATTTGGCCTATTTATTACCCATACCAGAGGGAAAGGTTTAACACAATAAAAAATTAGGGTCACCAACGTTGTTTTCAAATTAAACTAATTTAGACAGTTAGTTTCATTCTTCTAACGAAATATCAATGTACAAGATTTTGGGTCTTAAACATGTGTTTTCCACTTTTCAAGAAACTGTGTGGAGCCACCCTAAAACGCGTGGTGCTGCGAGTTTATTAAACGGCTTCAAAAACGACCCATTTGATAAGTTCATTGGCGTAGTAATTTTGAAAATCAATGTTGTCTAAGCCAAGATAATCAAAGATAAAGTTTATTTAAATCAGGACGAATCTTTATCACATACAGTATAAAGACACACTACGGTCATGATTTTCCTTTGTCTTTTCCTCATGAATTATTAATTTCGTTTTTTAGTTTGAAAGCATCTCCTGTTATTCCAAATGACTACCAGGAACCAAATAACCCATTTCATTTGTCTCATTTCCTTTTTAATCAACTTGGAATATTTGGCTGGGAAAAAAGGTACTTTATAATGTAACGTTAGTTCGGTGGCAGTTAGGACACTTTGACCTAGTGCAGGCAATATAAATCCCGGCCCTCATGCATTGAGTTTATTTAAGATAATCATCACATGACGAACATCCTCATTACTCGGGCTAGGTTTCGGCTTCATTAGTAGTAGTAGTAGTATTATTTAGGGTGTTTCACAAATCTGCAAAATTGCGCAATAATATTTCCCGTCAGGCTCATACGAACTGTGAGGCAGGTTGCTTGTCAATGGCCGAATTATTTCTTTTCAACAGCTTTGCTCTTGGTCGAGTTGTTCTCTGTCTATGTGTTGGTAGATTTTTACAGTTTTAAAAATTAACAATTCGTCGGGGAACGAGCGGGAAGAAAAAGAAGAAATATTATGAAAAAAGAAAATTATGAAAAAAGAAAAAAGTTTGTCTATTATTTTTACATATTAACAAAGGTAAATCAACTTTCGTCTCAAAGGTAATCAACTTTCATTTCTGGCACAAATCTATCACCTCTGTGTTGTTTCGCGCGCTCACTGTCGTCTAGTTGTTGCATATGAATATTATTGTTAGAGTTAGTTTCGTATACAGTAAGGAAATACTGACTGTAACATCGTGACTTTCACTGTTTTTAATTTTTATTTTTTTTGTTAAAACTGCACCCAAAATGCAGGAAATAGCGTTTCAGAGGCTTCATGCCCCCGACCCCCCTAGAGGAGTTACCAATACCTGTTAGCCCCCCTGTCGGGGACCTTAGCCCCTGCGTTGGGGAATTCCTGGCGCCACCCCTGACTGAATATAAATCAGCAATGTGGCTGACAACTGTGTTGATCATGAATACGCGACCAGCGTGTGCAGTTGTAAGCATAGTAGACCTATACTAAAAGATGACAAGCGATTTCGAAAAGGGTTGATCCGCGATATCAAACTCAGGTAAACATGCTGTGTTGATATTACCTGAAGACACGTAAGTCATGTACTTGGTAATTCCAAATCTTTTTTCAGAATTGAAATCGAGTAAATATTGGCCTAGACAACGTTCCAAATCTACGACGAAGCGGCCTTTATATTGCCGATTAATTTCTATTACGAAGGGTATTCATGTTCCCATAATATAATATAATATAACTGTATGTTATGTATTTGGACTCGGAAATTCTAAATTTGTTTTCAGAATTGATATCCGTTAAATATTGACCGAGATAACGTTGAAAATCTATGATTAAACATGCTTCTTTCCGCTTTGTAATCAACAGTTCTAATTACATGGCGTGCAAGGTCTTGGGACCATGGACGGGGGAAATCCCGCATGGGGTTAGGATGAAACTCTCAGTGTTAGGGTTATGATTGGGGTTTGCCTTTTACAACAAGAGTGTTATTACCCAATCAGTGTAGTACAGCTTTAATATTATTTAATGTTTTAAATAAGGAATTCAACAACACAAAACATGATAAATATATTTCAGTTCATTTCTTATCTAACACTCTCCCCTCCTCTAAAGTTAATTCTCTTTAACAGTAATTGTTTTATCTTGACTCCTGAAGCTTTGAGTAGTGCACTTCAACATTCAGCTTCGTCTTACTCTAGTATTTCCTTTAGATCTTAATACTAAATATGCATCACTCGTTTCAATTTTAACTATGAACCTGTTCACAAAGCAATTTTACTGGCAATATATTTTTTATTATTCAACAAACTTTGTTCTATAATGAAATCGTTTTTCCTCAAATCTTTAATATACAGTATTGAAATCTCTGTATGGACCAGTGTTTGGGTATACACATCCACTGCCAGTTTGGCAAGGCCAATAAGATGGATATCCAAAGATTCGTGGTTGAAACATGGGGGGAAACGGTGGTTGGCACCCAGGGTTATACGGTGGTTGAAACACGTGGGCAAATGGCGGTTGAAACACAGGGGTATACGGTGGTTGAAAGAATGGGGGTAATGTTGTATGTACTTCCGCAGCTGTACCCTAAGTCGGCTCTCCGGGGGCATCGTAGTAAAGCCTCTCAGGGGGTCGTCGAAATCGCTGACGTCTGTTGTAGTGTTCCATCGGCGGCGTCGATGATTGGTGTTCTCTGAAGATACGATCGTGTTATCGAAAGATCTTTCAAGTACGTTTTCATCATTTACTTCCATCTCTTCTGCATGGTTCACTGCGGTACTGTGTTGTTAAACAATGCGGCCGTCCAACGTTAACGTGACTCTCTTCTAGTACTGCGCTGTTGTCTGACTGGTTTCGTATTCACTATGTAGGACTGTTGGCATGAATGATGGAAGCTCATCATTATCTTGATTCTCTCTTTCATCTGTTGTGTTTGTTCTTATTTTCTGTGCGAAGTTGCGCGACTTGCTGCTTCATTTCCAGTTGCACTTTCTTTGCGGGCAAGGTAAAAGCATATTACGGTGCAACGTACGTGACGTTCCTATGCCAGATTCACGTTGAACGTCATAGACAGGTATGTTTTTCTCTTGCTGTTGAACTACCACATACACGTCTTGTTCCCAATAAGCTCTAATCTTTCCTGGTCCCAGTCTCACGAACATTCCGCACCCAAGACACGGTCGCCAGGTTGAAGTAAAATATTTCTGACTTTCTTGTCATATTGGTATTTTCCACGCGCGGCCATCGTGGATGCTTTTCGTCTCGCAATTTGATGAGCTTGTTGCATCGATTTGCGCCATTTCGCCACATACGCACATGACTCCCTGCTAGTTATTTATAATTAAATTTGAAACTAAATATGAGATCAATCGACAGTCGAGGATGTCTTCCAAACAGGAGATAGAAAGGCGAAAACCCTGTTGAATGTGCAATTGTAAAAAAACCTGGAAAAAAATTGTAAAAAAACTAGAAAACCTGGTGTAATTGTACGGGTGCGGTTGAAGCGTTCGACTTGTGCATTTCCTTCGGGGTGGTAAGGTGTGGTCATAGAGTGCGTAATGCCACAAAGTTTGTCAAGTTGGTGGAACATTTTATTCTCGAATTCTCGCCCTTGGTCATGGTGGATCGCCTGTGGAAAACCAAACCTGAGGATAAAGTCATTGTATACTTTCTCTGAAGTAGTTTTCGCCGATTTATTTCCCGTCGGATAGGCTTGGGCGAAGCGCGTAAAGTGATCCATGACAACAAGGATGTATCCGTACCCTCCTTTACTCTTTTCTAAGTGTAGGAAATCGATAGAAATCAGCTGGAACGGTGAAGAAGTGATTATAGGATGAAGCGGTTCTCGATGCGTCTTTGCAGGCGCCTTCTGCTTCAGGCACCGGCAGACATTCAGCACATAATGGGTTATATCCGATTGCATATGAAGCCAGTATAACCAGGTTCGGCTAGATTACATACTCGCTCGTGACCAAGGTGTCCCATTTCGTCATGCTTAAACATGCTGGCGAAGATGGCGTGGCCAGATCACTTGCTCTCTGTGTCCGGCATTACGGTATAAAATGTTGTTCTTTACAGTCAGTTTCGCCCATTCTTGCAGCAGTTGTCTTACAGCAGTAATGTCTTTCTGTTGGTGATAAAGTGGCACGGCTCTGCTTTAGATTAATCACCCGTTGTATTGATGGGTCTTTTTTTGAGCTTGGGCTAAATCGATGGTGTTCACGTGCGTATTGTTGACCTCCTTGACATTGTCGCTTAAAATATCTGGCTGATCAGTCAATGCAGTTATCCACGGAATATCTCCTTTTTCTTGAAATTGAACTGCTGATGTCACGGCTTGTAATACTAATTGCGTTGTTTCCTCTGTCTCCATATATGATTTCATGTCCATAGACCCCTGAGACAGGGCGTCTGCGTCGATGTTCGCTTTCCCTGTTGAAATTATAATCCGTCAGTTCCCCGATCCATCGAAGACCCGATGCATTTAACTTCGCTGAGGTTAAGACATATGTTAACGGATTGTTGTCTGTGTATGCAGTAAATTGAGGTGCGTAATAAAGATAATCGCGCAACTGATCGGTAATCGCCCACTTGAGAGCTAAAAATTCCAGTTTACCCGCATGTGCATGGTAGTTCTTCTCTGGTTGGTGTGAGTGTTCTCGACGACTCGGATTTTGCTGAAGCACCGTTCCTAGTCCATCGTTTGACGCATCGGTGTGTACGATGTAAGGCTTGTGATAGTCAGTGTAGGCCATAATCGGTGGGCTTGTGAGATGCTCTATCAGTTTTTCCAGTGACTCTTGATGTTGTTTAGTGCATCGAATCGCGGTCTATGAAGATAACTGACCGCTCCTGGCACTTTGTTTCTTCTTGTTATCTGGCTTTGCTTTCTTTGGAACGTTGAATAGTCGTATACAACGGTTTAGCAATTCTTGAAAAGTTTGAGATATAACATATATTTCAGTTCACTTCGAGCTTGTGGTCTCTCACCAACGTTCTACTTCATGTAAGCTAATTGTGGTCTCACACCAGCGTTCTACTTTGTGTAAGCTAATTACATTTGCTCATGTAACAGTGTTTCATCACATATTCGACCTGGTACTGATTTCCGTTGTGTTTACTCTTAATTATTAATGATTTGAGATAATAAATATGCCAAATTTTACACGCCGGCGATCATACATTCATACATACTTTATTTCAACATGCATGGTAGAATGTTCAGTAATTACAAAATTACATACTAGGTTAAAATAATATTAAAATATTAAAAATTTAAAAATAATAATACTGTTTTACAAGATTGCCGTGTGGGAGTCCAACTAAATATTACTATAATGTTGATCAATTTCAGTTTTTTAATTTGTGAGTGAATCCA
Source organism: Chrysogorgia sp. JL179-B06 (assembly GCA_035772405.1). Classification (NCBI taxonomy): domain Eukaryota; kingdom Metazoa; phylum Cnidaria; class Anthozoa; order Scleralcyonacea; family Chrysogorgiidae; genus Chrysogorgia; species Chrysogorgia sp. JL179-B06. Next base: position 579,668 of record JAYKKM010000190.1, on the reverse strand, counting down.
TCGTACGTAAACTTTGGGGCAATTTGCGGGGGTAACTGCAAAAAAGCAGTCGCACAAGGGATGGATTTCACCTCGTGTTTACATGGGAACATTCTAGCCCTTCGAGGTGGGCCCTCCTTTCGAGGAGAACTGACTTGTTTACAACATGGATTTTCCCATGTAACCCGTTGAATCCCGCACAAGTTTTCAATTTAGGTCCTACATATGAACAAACAGAACTTGTGAAATAAAGAGTTGTCTTAAAATATACGGGCGAAGACCAACTTTGTTGCGTATACGGAGTCTTTGACTTGCCAGCCCTCTTCAGTACATTTACATGGAAAATTTCCAGCCGGCCCTCGTAGGCGAGATCCCGGGTAGTCGATAGCGAGATCTCGCCTAGGAGGGCTGGCAATCCTCTCATATAAACAAAAACAAATTTTACATGTAGTTTTACTCAGTGGGCACACGACGTTGTCGCGACGTCGATTTTTGGTTGAAATCAGGTCGCGACGTCGCACAACGTGATATCGACGTCGTTTTGTCGACGTTAGTTGCAATATTGTACTATGATTTGCATCATGATCAGAATAATACACATTGACTACATAATTGGCAATTATTTGAAATACTGTTGATCTAACATACACATGGTCTAATAATTAGCTTACAATCTGAGAGTAATTGAGAGATAACATTAAAGATTTTAGTGGTTGAACTTGATTGTCATTCAAGTAATTAATATTAAAATCACCAAAAATCATGTCAATTGTGTGACAACGTCGGTAAAAGACGTTTCGACGTCGAATTTCGGTTGCATTTCCGCTACCAACACTTTGCGGTCGAAATGCGACGTCAGTGCGACGTCGTCATTTCGACTCCAATTTCGGCAGCATTTCCGTTGTTAGCACAACCTGATATCGACGTTGTTCGGACGTTGTTTTGTCGACGTTGTGACGACGTCGGTAAAAGACGTTGTTTCGACGTCGAATTTCGGTTGCGTTTACGCTGCCAACACTTCGATCGGTCGAAACACAACCGTCAGTGCGGATATCGTTATTTCGACTGGAATTTCGGTAGCATTCCCGGTGTGAGCACAACGTCCTTTCGACGTCGATTTTCGGTCGAAATGTGGTAGCAACGTCGATCATTTCGAAAGTGTCATCATATTTTACGACCAAGCTGAACGTAGAATCAACGTCGCTTTATTGACGTTGTACTAACGTCAGAAATAGATTTAAATTCGGCGTTAAATTTTGGTCGTATTTGGAGACGAAACCGCAACGTGGAATCGACGTCGCTTTATCGACGTTATATCAATGTCAGAATATATGTCGATTCGACGTTGAATTTTGATTGAATATAGCGTCTTCATATTTCACGACAATGCCAATGCTGTATCGAAAGCAAGCCTCCAACATCCTACAATATGTAGATTGTTTGGGATACGTCTTTAATAGTTATACAATTGACATGATTTTTGGTGATTTTAATATTAATTACTTGAATGACAATCAAGTTCAACCACTAAAATCTTTAATGTAATCTCTCAATTACTCTCAGATTGTAAGCTTATTAGACCATGTGTATGTTAGATCAACAGTATTTCAAATAATTGCCAATTATGTAGTCAATGTGTATTATTCTGATCATGATGCTATCAAAATCATAGTACAATATTGCAACTAGGGAGTATTAATTATGTCTGTCACATTAATTGAAATATTATATTAATTATAGTTATATATATTATATAAATGTAGTTATATCCAATTCTTTCTGCTAATTGTTATCAAGCAAGTCTATCTTACACCTATTGTACATCTATATGCATCTATATATTCACAAACCATATTTATCAATAAGGGGTGGCCGTTGGAAATCTTGCAGGGAGAGGATGACAATTCCTATGCAAAGGAAAGTGATCAAATATAAAGAGAATACACTGGCAAACTGTTTACAACTTTAATAAATAACGGTTACCCCTTTATTGTCCAAAAACAAATCCTGCAGAGCTTTCATAGGATGAAAAAAGTTATGCTTAACCCCTCCCAAAGATTTCTAATGGTCCACCCTTGAATTAGTGCAGTTATGCTGCACTTGTATTTGGGATGATGCACCTATACTAGGCGCATCTGTCCTGCAAATGATTTAGAACACCTTGACAACCTGAACCATGGAACAACAAATTAATGTAAGTAAAATATGTGCTTGATCTCTATGTAACTGTTCTTTAATGTTGCAAAGTTCCTATGCATGCATAGCTTAATTGCTTTTTAACCCACTTATTTTCTCTCTGTTTCATATTTCAGACAAAACTAAAGATCTGGTAGAATCATGAAAAACCTCAGCAGTATTCACATTAAGGCATCATTGCCATTGGCGTTGTACAACTATGCAGTTGAAGTTGTGAGTTACAGCGCCAACCACCAATTTAATACTCTGGTATATATTAAATGACCTTACCTGTATAACATCGACATAATATGGTATTAATGAAACCGCAAACCCATGCAATTAACACTGGCGTCTGAAGTAAAGGGCCTTTAGTTGGATTTGTGAGTTGGACTAGCTATTAAACCGTCAACCACCACAAATAGTTTTAAGTCAGCACTTAAGACTTTTCTTTTTTTAAATTAATAGTTTTTTGTTCATAGCTTTTTTAACTCACGTTTTCTCTCTAATTCATATTTATAGACTAAATAAAAGATCTGGTAGAATTATGAAAACCTCGACAATATTCATGAGACATCATTGCCTGCATTGGGACAGTATCTGACATGTTGTTGAAGTTGTGCCAGTTGGTCAAATCGTCAACCACCAATTAATTACCTACTAATCTGCTATTAAATTACTTTGATATAACTGTTATTATATAATGAAAGAGCAGACAAATTAACACTGGAATGTGGAGTAAAGTACTAATCAATGAAGTCCACATCAATGATCAATGCAGTCCACAAAGTTAACAGAGACAGAACTAATTCACTGGCCTAATTCCCATCACTAGCATATTATGGCTGTGGATTTGATGTCGCCATTCATGCAGCCAAAGAAATTACCGTTATTCCAATATCCACCAAAATAACTTTAACCACATGCTTGAATCGATGGAATGCATTGTGATTGTAACATTGCAATTATCAATAACATTGCATATGTTTTGCCATTCGTACATCTCTCTTTCATAAAGAATTTTCATGTGGAGTAGTTAAAGAAGACTATAAATAGCAAAAATGGTATATCGAACTTAAACAGTGTGACTGTGTCTTTTGATAAAGAATGCACATGTTCTGTTGCCATGGAAATTACAAATCATCTGATGTATGTCACAAATAAATCATCATCCTGGTCCAAATATCCAATGACAAATGAAAATTGTGAACACTATCAAAACAATATATGTTTATTTACCATGTACAGTAAATGAATTATATGTTGTCCCGATCTAAGTTCTCCATACATGTATAATATTAGTAAATAAAATTTTTTTTTAAATTCCTTTGTAATATAAGACCACTGAGCGGGTTTTCTAATTCCAACTGTCTAACATGCCCATTGGGGGCCATTGCATACCCATCTCCGCAGGCAATATGCGCGCCATATGCCCCTAATTTGTCCACTAATTAAGTAGCCCGAGTTAACGCCTAGCAGGCATCTTTTTTTTAATTCTACTAATCTAATTCTAGTTATTTATGTTTCGCAAAAAACCGAATGATTTTTAGCAACTTTCTTTTTTCTTGTGATTGAATCCATTATTTCGATCTATAGAATTATAGAAGCAGAGTTTTATAAAAACATAAACATTGAACAGCTTCCGCTTATCTTTTTATTTTGTTTCTTATCCAAGATATAAGTGTAGAGCTGATTTTCTGACGAAAGACGTTTTAGGACATTATGTCACCTTACCCTCAAATTCCCGCTAGGCGAAGGGAACCTCTTGTAAAGAATCAATGACGCACAAGATAATTTGTTTGTTATAATGATGCATTCTACGTCTTATAATAAAACAATATACTAATGTAACATGTAAAAAATTCACATATTCTATTTTCTAGACCAAAAATAGAACTTTTGAAGAAAAGTGACAAACTTGTCCGAGAACTGAAACATCTTGACAACCGAAAAAGGTAACAAAAATTAAGATGATTATGTCAATATAATTTGCGATTTGTCAGGATAGGGGTTTGCTTTTCAGTTAATAGCATTAATTTTAAAGTGCATATACGAGAATTTTCTATTTTTTTATAAAAATTGGCCGTATCGAATCGATTCTAACGATATATAACATATACCTTAAACGGACAAGAACTTCTCGTGCTATCTTGCATCAAACATAGCGAAAAAAAAGTTTTCCAAAACATGGCCTGGAGAAAAGAGTCCTATGAGTCCGAGTTATACTAATTACGTCAAATCGGGACAAGCTGTAATCGACGACTACAGTTGTTTATCTATAGTTTGGAGACAAGCTGCAGCGAATTATCGATTACTCTGTATTTTGTGACAATGTCTACATCTGGATCTTACTCAGACAAACGTTCAACAGTGGACACGCATTTGGACTTATTTGACAACCATTAACTAGAAGTAGAGGAATGGGAATCGGCATCACTAGATAAAACTTCCCCCAATATCATATAGAGAATTCAATCAGCTTGTCGATGGAATTTTGGGAATGCTGAGAATACCATTACCATCATGTATGTATGTTCGGTCAATTCTATCAAAATTTATAACAAGTGGGGATGAATTTACAGGCTTTGAGGAAGATTACTCAGACTGATAGAACACAGTTTATAACAACTTACAGTACGGCTCAACTGCGTTGCCTTGTGTGTCACATGGGCAATTTAAAACATTCTTATGACCCTTCATGGGGTGGTGAGATATGGTACAGTGTGGCTTGGCTCTTTGGATTTGTGTTGTTTCCTCATCTTGAGATACTACAAAATAAAACAAAGTGAAAAACTTGTTAAAATACGTTAATAATCATCAAAATAATCGTTTCTGCCATAAAGATTATTTGTTCATGTTATAATGTTCATATGTAATTAATTACAGCTTGTCACGATTTGACGTCATCAGCGTTATTCGGACTCATACTCTTCTCTCGGTCATGTTTTGAAAAACTCCTGTTTGGAACATGATATCTCGAGAAGTTTTTATCCGTTTAAGGTATGTTATATATCGCTAGAATCGTCTTGATACGGCCGAATTTTATAAAAAAATTGAAAATTCTCGTATATGCACTTTAACCCAATATATTCCATTGATCCAATATGATCATTCTGTCAGAGCAAGAGAAAACAATCGTTCACTAAAATAGGAGTTTTTCTCCCACCCACATCCATTTTGTAATGCATATTTAAATATCATGGCAGTAATTGCTGTAAATAACTTTAAACAAGTTTGTGAGGTAATTGAGTGTCAGGAAGGGGTGACATCCTTATCTTCACCCTCCTCCCGATAGGACACCCTCCTCCCGGTCCAACTACTTTCTTGCTATCTCTTTTTCCACAATTCATTATAGCCAATGCCTCTGTCTCAGTTTCAATAGTTTAATACGACCGTGATTATTAACTGGTATTTGATATCTTCCAGTGCTTTTATATTCATATCCAATAGGCAGTCTATCAAATTTCCATAAAACGCCGCTTCGATGATAATATGCTCTTTGTTCTACGTCTTCTACTTAAAGTGCCGATACAGCCCTTTCGTTTTTTAGTTGTCTGTATAGAGGATCAAAAAATAGCTGATTAGTGATTTTACAGATTTTTTATTTGGACTTCATTTAGAAGATATTTTGCATCCAAATTGTGAAATGTAAGCAAATTCCGATTAAAAACCGAAAACGTATTTCTACTAGGTTGTGACGTCATTTAAGAAAGGATTCCAGGATGTTCCCAGCTTCGAAAACAAACAAGCTCGATTCCGAGATTATACTATAAAATTTATCGTTTATGTTGAACTATTCAATCATGCCAGACAGATGCGCAGTATATGGGTGTTCTAATGAAGCGAATTGGAAAGAAAAAATATCTGTCCATCGTATTCCTTACTGGAACGATAGGCTTACTTGACGATATGCTTACTTGACGATATGTGGACAGTAAATATGAATATCACATAGAGAACTTGCACTGTGTTTAATACAGTGTTTACAAGTTCCCCAACGCAAAACACACATTCGTCTCTCAAATGACGTCACAGTTTGGCTCGTTTCAGGCCTTTCTAATTTGCAGCTTTTTTATATAAATAGCAATGTTTAAAGAATGATATCTTCCAAACGAAAAGTCCAAATCAAAAACTATAAATTAACTTTTCAGGTATTTTTTCATCCTCTATACAGATAACTAAAAATAGGTCCGCAATGCGAACATGTGGGTACCGCATAGAACATTAATGCCTAGGTCAGCCTTGTCAATGAGTAATGAGCATGGGATTGGGGTGTGACCAAAACTGAAATATCCATATCTGTAATACTAACTGAAATATTAGTATTATTCGTTTATAATGGGGCATTTATCGCCACTATGGAATCACTGCCATGGAGGCTCTTTATCATTATATTGATGTGGTGCCTTTAAAGTGTCTATGAAATGAAAATTCGCTCCAGTTTTTTTTACTGTATTTGAAAGAACACTTAAAATAATGAAAAATGGCTTTTTATGTTTAATTATACGCTTTATATAATTTGATCTGTGACGTCACAATATGGACACAGCATTATAAAAACAAAACTGAAAATCAGGCATATCTTCAGACTGGTTCAACTAAATAGATTCAAACCTTGCTGACCTACTCAATCAAGAAAACTAAACATTGTAATGGTTCTAATGTGGTTGCTATGGTAACGGATTAATTTCCAGATTACTCTCTTCCTTTATAACAATTCTTTGTTTTCAACCACATTTACAGCAACTTATTTAGTTTTAGGAAGTTGACATCCTTTTCTCATGATTTCCAATGTAACAATACTGTTTAAAACAATAAAACAGTAACTGCAATGACAAAAAGTAGAAAACTTTGTTTCTATACAAAGTAGTGGCCTGGGAACAAAATCTGTTACCATGGGAACCTAATAACAACAATCTCAATGCAGAGTCTTGTTGACTCAGTAAGTCTGCATGGTTTGGTTTATTTTGGTTTATTTGGTTTGGTATTATTTTATTTTATTTAGTTTGGTATTTGGTTTGAGCCGGTTTAGTCAAACCAATCTGAAGATATGCCTGATTTTGAGTTTTGATGTAATGCTGTTTTTCATCTTGTGACATCACAGCTCAAGTTACATGAAATGTATGTAATAACTCGAGAATGGCATAAGATACGATAGTTGTGTAAAAGCTATTTTTCATTATTGTTGTTCGTAAGCTAACAGCAGAATTAACTAAATCAGCAGAGAATTAATACATTTGTAAAGTCATGTTTAATACAAACATACATTACCATTATTACATGTCATGGCTAATTCATCGGTTAATGATTCACCACAGGTTGATGCATGGATCAATTCTTCCTGTAACCATAACCCCCCCCCCCCCGGAAACCCCGGGGACAATGCAGAAAATCAAATCCCGGGGGTGGGGAATTGTTTTATTATTTTTTGCCCAGGGTATAGGGCGGGGAAAGGGCCCGGCCCTTGGAAGTCTAGTAACTAAAGTAAAGTATTCATATTCAAAATGGCGACGAAAAAAAGGTGCAGAAAATCGACGTACTAGGGGGGGGGGGGGGCTGAAAAAGCAAAACGAACTAGAGCTCAAAGGAAGCAGTAGCAGAAATGAGCTGCTGGTTAAGTTAAATTTACATTTGATATTAAAATTTGTCTAATTATACATTTATTTGATGTTAAAACTCATGTGTTTTTGTATTGTTTCCGGCTTGCCCCAGGGTGGGGGAATTGTCAAATTTCAAAGTCCCAGGGGTGGGGAATTTGCAATGAGCTTTGATAATAAATACAAATCCCCGGGGTATTGCCCGGGGGATGATTACAGGAAGAATTGATCCATGCATTAAAATACACAAGTTTTCTCATTTATAATACAATGTTAGGAACATCTGTCAACAACAAAACAAATTTTCACAGAAACTTGAATACAATTACTGCAGAGAAGAACCATTCTATAATGCTGAAATCATCTTAATGATGTTCATAATCTTGGCACAAATTATTACTTGGGAGCTTTTGACCATCTTGAAATAATTGTCTGACATTGTCAACATTGAAACAATCAATGGTTAACAAGCAACATTCGTAGTTGGTTTCTAAACCAAAAAATAAGTTTGTAAATGCATTTTTAGACAAACATAAGGGCCAGCAGCATAGTTAACAACAAAAAATCTTTATTTACTGAACCTTTAATTGCAACCATACAAACAATTCACGTGAAACAAAATATTGTTCAAGCCAGACGAATTCCAATTATAAATATGTTTACCGGTAATGTATTTAACGATCAATGACTTTGCTATACACTGTTTACCAGCATTATCGCCTAATTTAGACTGACTTCTTCACCTGAAACAGATGGATATACTGTACAACATTTGAATTTGACGAATAAATATAAAACAAAAACAGCCACAGACAGTATAAACATAGCTACTCAGTCAGGAGCGAAGCTAAGCACATCAATTTATGATCAAAGAAATACCTACAGAAAATACCTGAAAACGAGAAAGATACAACTTACCTTTAATGTAAACTACACAAGTTCAAGAAAGACAAGACGTTTTGAGGATTGTCGAAAACTTCTCCGAAAAGCCAAAAACGCACAGTCTCGAAGACACGCCGGGAATTATTAAGCCAAAAACCATAACGCACTCGATCAGACGACACCACGAAGATCATGAGCATTCCCGACCCGACGTTGTACTTGTCGACAAGTTAAGGTTTTTCGAGATTTTCTACCGTAGTTTGTACACACAAGAATCCTTCGATGATCGATATTTATGCCCTAACGATGGAGACGACATTTTCCGACGATTTCCGAATTAGCATCTGAGTTGCGCAGTCGTAATTTCGATGTTGAACCCTTACCTAGCCACCTCAACGCCATGACTATATGGGTACCGCTGACCGCGGTACCCATAAAAACGAAAGGGCTGTATAGGTACTTTAAATATTGACCAAGATAACGTTTAATCCTTTTTCGACTTGTGATCAACAAATACATGGCGTACGAGGTCTGCGACCATGGATAAGCGAAATCCCGCAAGGGCGTTCAGATGAAACTCTAGGGGTGCTAGGCTTATGATTGCGGTTAGGATCTCCCTGAACTAGGAACTCCAGATCGACAGAGTTCTGTCCAAAGTTCAGTTCAGTGTTTACAACAAGAGTGTTTCATCACACATTCGACCTGGTACTGATTACCTTTGTGTTTACCTCGTGAATTATTCATGATTTGAGATGACCAAAATTGCAGACGCCGGCGATGCGGTAGGTAACTGCAAAAAAGCAGTCCCACAAAGTAGGTTCTTACTTAGTTATGCCATTCAGGTGGTAACTTTTGTCAATCATGCTCAATCATGATCAAGTTTGCTACAATTTAAATGCGCGAACAACAGTATGAACTGTATTCATACATATATACCGTATATACCATTTAATAAAATTCTCTTGCAGTACAGGAACTGAATTATCGAGCATATACTTACATAATATTAACATCATCCATCTATACTATAAAACTAATATGTTACATTAATTAAAATGTTATAGATTACTTAAAATACTTAAATGTAAAAAAATCCTCTGTTCTTTTAGTTTTACAGTACTTTGTATTTCCAAAAAGCAAGATGTCATTTGAACGTGTTCTTAGATCTTTATTTCTCACGCTTGGGAGGAGGAAGTGTAGAGGATGAGTGTCAACCTTCATTTTTAGCATATATTTCTTACAAATCTGCAAACGTCGATTCTCTAGTGTAGGTATCTTAGAAATTGAGAGCGCCTCATTGTAACTATATAAAGGGAAGATTATACTGAGGGCTCTTCTTTGGGTGGCCTCTAATTTACATTATAGAAAATCTGGAATAGCTTGCCATATAGGAACAGCGTACTCAAGAGTAGGCCTTATTGTACTAAGATATACTTTCAATATTTTCCTAGGTTCAATTCCCGACCTTTTTAAAACCCTAAGTGAATATAGCTTTTTACATGCCTTTTTATAGATATAATCTGCATGATTGTTACCGTGTTACCGATTCTTACCGTGAAACGAACTCACACGAATAATCTTCCTCGTCTACGTCTAGGAACTTGGAATGCTCATTCAATAAACAGGAAGGCTGCTTCCATCTGTGATCTCATTATATCAAAACGTATTGATATTTTGTCACTGACTGAGACATGGCTCACAAGTAAAAATAACTCTGACTCAAACATAGCTGAAATATTAAACACCTTGCAAGATTTTAACTTCCTACATCATCCCAGGCTTACTGGCAAAGGCGGTGGAGTTGGTGTCCTTCTTAGAAAAGGCTTAAACGTGCATGAAAACCCTATAACATCGTTTCAATCTATGGAATATCTGGACCTCTCATTAAGTTATAACAACTCTCATATTCGCCTCATCACAGTCTATAGACCTCCACCATCTAAGAAAAATAAACTTACAACTCAGTTATTTTTTGATGAATTTTCCACTTTGCTCGAAGTCATGGCCATATCCAGTGGTAATCTTATTATCACAGGCGATTTTAATTTCCATATGGACGATGTATGCAATAGGGATACAGCATGTTTCATGGATCTACTACATTCAGCTGGTCTTATTCAGAAGGTTACTGGTGCTACTCATAAGCAAGGACATACCCTCGACCTCATTATTTGTCGCCAGAATGATCCATTATTATATGGTCCTCTCGAGACTCGATCTGACTTGCCTTCTGACCACAGTGCTATTATTTATAATATCGATCTCCCCAAGCCGTGTTCAACTAAGAAGTTAATCTGTTATCGCAATTACCGACGTATAAACATGCAATCATGGTGTAACGACATCTTAAACTCATCGCTATGTACATCACAATTAGAGTCGTCGGATCTTACATCAACTGACGTTAACCAATCTACCGATCTCTATAATCATACCATGCAAGATCTTTTGGACAAACATGCTCCCGAGCATACTCGATCGATCACCTTACGTCCGAATGCGCCTTGGTTTACTGATGCTCTACGGGTTTTAAAGAAACAGAAACGCCAATATGAGCGAAAATATCTCTCCACTCGTCTTGAGATCCACCACCAGATGTTCATTGATCAATGTTCATCATATACGAAGGCTATTAATAGTGCTAAATCAGAACACTACAAGTCATTAATAGCATCCTCTGATCAGAGTCGACTATTTCGTGTGATTGACGGTTTGTTCATGGTAAAATCGGTTCCTGTTCTACCTGTGCATGAGTCTCCACAATCTTTAGCTGATGCCTTTAGTGTCTACTTTTCCTCTAAGGTTCAGAAAATCAGAGACGACCTACAGAGCTCCAGTCTATCGACTATGAACATGTCTATTACTCTTGACTCATCTCCTTGCTCATGCTCTTTTTCTGAGTTTACCATAATGTCTACCACCTCCATCAAAGATATTCTCACTCAAGCAAAATCTAAATCGTGTAAACTTGATCCAATACCTACTCAATTGGTGAAACTATCAGTTGATGTTTTAGCTGGCCCAATCTCTGAAATTATAAACACATCAATAATGTCTGGTTCATTTCCTAATTCCCTAAAGAAGGGTATTACTTATCCTTCTTTGAAGAAACAAGCAACTGACCACCAACTGTTCGCAAGTTATCGTCCTATTACCAATATAGCGTTTCTCTCAAAAATTCTCGAACGTGTAGTTTCCATCCAGACGATAAATTACCTGGTCGATAACCATCTGATGGCCAAGATGCAGTCGGCGTATAGATGCTGCTATAGTACCGAGACTGCCCTATTACGTGTCTTTAACGATATCTTACACGCTATTGATCATCATCAGGAGGTTGTCTTAGTACTTCTAGACCTCTCCTCAGCTTTCGACACGGTAGACCATACTCTACTGCTGAAAAGACTCCATCATCGCTACGGAATCTGTGGAACGGTCCTAGAATGGTTCTCATCCTATTTATCGAACCGTACCCATTCAGTGGGAATCAAGGATGTTACATCTTCTGATAGCACTTTTTCATGCGGTGTTCCTCAAGGTTCTGTCCTTGGTCCTCTTCTTTTTTCCCTGTTTTTCGCACCTCTGGAGGATGTGATTGCGGCCCATGGTATTAATTTGATGATGTACGCTGATGACACGCAACTATACGTGTCTATTGACTCGTCTCAGGATCGTCACGCTGTTTTGTCCAAACTAAACCTTTGTCTCAAAGATATTTTCATCTGGTGCACCTCTAACGGCCTATCGTGTAATCCAGATAAGACTGAAGTTGTACACTTAACATCCCGATTTTCTTCTCAACATGAGATACCCTATGTTAATGTAAATGGATCTGTCATTATCCCTAAGTTAATTGTACGTAACCTTGGCGTGACCGTGGATTCACATCTTCGGATGACAACTCATATTAACAATATTTGCAAATCGGCCTTCTATGCCATTGGGAAGATTGGAAAAATCCGAAAACACCTTGATCAAGAAAACTGTGAAAGATTAATCCATGCTTTTATAACATCGAAACTAGACTCCTGTAACAGCATTTTAGTTGGACTTCCTGATAAAGAAATAGACAAACTTCAACGTGTCCAAAACGCTGCTGCGAGGCTTCTCACAGGTGTTAAAAAGATCGACCATATAACCCCTATACTTTATCACCTACATTGGTTACCTGTGAGAGCAAGAATAGACTTTAAAATTATATTACTCACTTACAAAGCACTTCACCATCAGGCACCAGACTACATCGAGGAGCTTATATCGTTATACAATCCTGGTCGTTCTCTGAGATCATCAAGTCAAAGTTTGCTGGTTGTTCCCAAATCAAATACGAAGAACTATGGTGATAGATCGTTCGGAGTTGTCGCTGCCAAACTCTGGAACTCTCTTCCTACAGTCATTAAAACTTTAGATTCTATTGACGTTTTTAAATCTACTCTTAAAACTTATTTATTTACTAACTATTTCTAGCCATTAGATTGTTTTTATATACTTTATTCATTGTAAATTAGATTCACCTTGTAAAGCATCGAGACATTGTGTGATGCTTAAATGTATTATTATTATTATTATTCGTCAGGACCAATTGCTTTATCTATCTTAAGGCTTGATAACGATTCATACACTTCTCTCTCAGTTACACAGAGCTCTACAGGTATCTCTAGTGTAGGCACAACCGGGGGGAGCGGAGAAAAACCTTCTGTCAAGCTCAGGAAAAAGTCATTTAGTTGATCCGCAAGCGATTTAATCCACTCCTGATGATACTATACTTCCTGTTATTAGAATGGTCCAGTTGATCAACCTTATGATGGTTGTAATTGAATTTTGCCACTTTAATCTCACGTTGTATCTCATTTCTCCAGAACTTATATATAATTGAGTCCTTACCACGCTGTATAAATGCTGTTTGGCGTTTCCGGATCCAGATCTTGAGTTTCTTTGTGATCCACGGGCGATCAGTGGTGTGAATTTTTACTGTTCTTTGTGGGAGGGATCGATCAATGGCCTCTTTAAGCTCACCCATTGATATCTGAAATTTATCTTCACAGGATTAGCTTGAAACAATCCGTGCCAAACCTTCTCAGTAATCATACGGCCAAGTGCACGCCAAGCTGTCCCTCATATCTCTGGTTTGAAATTTTCGAGTAGATGGCTTTTTGTTGGGAAGTATCAAGGTTGGTTTAGCTAGAATTGTGTAGTGATCTGAGGAAGCGATTTTCTGAAGTTGAGTGAGTTCAAAAAGTTTTGGTCTATTTGTCAAGAACCAGTCTAATATTCCAATATCTCTTGTATTAAAGGATACCAATTGCTTAAGGTGGTTTGATTGAGTCAAATCTTTTAAGTTTAATCCAGTCGAGGAAGGGTTGAAATCTCCTGTGATAATTATTAATGAGTTGGGTTGTTTGTTTAATAACAAGTCAAGGTTTCGCTGAATGTGCTCTTGAAGCATTACACACAGTATGCCATGCTGCCAGCCCAAAACTAGCCCGAGTTAACACCTAGCGGACGTCTTGTTTTCGTTTTAAACCATCCTAATGTGATAAAATGAAGAAGAGTGGGTTAATAAGATTATAGACCTCAAGATAGTTGACGTAACCAGTATAATGAAGACCCTGATGCGCTGTGTGAAAGTAAAACTGGGCGTAGATTTTATTTGTGCGGTAATTTCGTTGTAAAGGTGCATTTTAAGGTGGCAAAGTGTGCATAAATTGTGTCAAGCTGGTCAAAATAAAGCGTAAAATTTAGCATAGATTTATTTGGGCAGTAATTTGATCAGTGTACAGTGCCAGTCAGAAGTAACCTAACACTGCGGTTGCGGTGGAGAAGCGGTGAGGTTGCGGTGAGGTAGCGGTTAGGTAGCGGTTAGGTTGCGGTCTACACATCTAACCGCAACGGTCGACTAAACGCTTCGGGTTCCGAGTTTCTCCGACCAAAAGCCGGCAGCGAAAAGACATGACGGGGATGTCAACTAACTTCCCGTGGCAAGTTCAAAACAAAATAAATTATTAACTAGTAATCATTGGAGTAGTTTTGAAGTCATTTTTATTAGTCTCTGTATTCTGCATACAATGTATAACGATTTCCTGGTTGAACTCCTAACAACGACGACGGCGGCGTTACTACAAATGCACAAAGCCTGTTATTTTGGAATTTATCAAATAACGTTAACAATAGTATCTCCCGAAACAGTCTACCAAATAACTATTTGCGTGAAAGCATTTTAGGAGAAGAAATTTAACGGGCATCCTGATACGATTTACGATTATGTTATTACTGTTGACAGTTGTGTTTCGAGCCGTTTATTGACCCAACGGCATGTTTTGCTGTCGCATGTTTGTTTAACTCCTGGTATATTATATTATACTCAGGCCCGTTTCAAACGTCGAACTTATCATATGTCGAACCTAGATACATGATAAATTCGACGTTTGAAATTAAGTCGCACTTTGATCGATTGCGGTCGATCGCAATTAAAAACGTCGAACTTATCACGCGCATATAATGCGAAGTATTGCATTCGATACATCATGATAAATTCGACGTTTGAAACGGGCCTAAACGCGTTTTGACATTAAAATAATTGTTCATTTATGAGTTACAAATGTTCCCGGACACAAGGCAAAAACTTTAAAAGGGAGTAATATTCACTTCAGCGATGATGGACCATTGACAGGTTTATAAACTCATATATGTAACTGTTTTCTCTTACTGTATGTGAACTATAAAATAATAACGTAAAAATCCTCAAGTTAAGCCAGAGCTTTTGACATGTGTATTGTCAATTTCCGTTTTATATATCGGCACGTGGCGCATTGGCCAGGCGCTCCTAAATCTGTGAGTAATTCTCTAATAACTACCGCCATGCAATATATACTATAAAATCACGAGGGAGTACAAAGAGAGTGCCAACTTTATCACTTTCACCTGAAAATTGATATTGAGCAATCCAAGTGCGCGCGTGGCAAAGCAGGCCAAGCGTCAACAGTGGCAAAGCAGGCCAAATGCATGGCAGGCCAAGTGTCAACAGTGCCAGTCGCGAAGCAGGCAAGTGTCCTTTTTGTCGTCTGTGGCAATAGTCTCGGAATAGAAAATTTCATGAATACAATTCTCTTCATGTTTCGCTGAGAATGATTCTGTCATTATGAACAGAGCTTGGAATGCTTCGCATGAACGGACCCACACACGGAGTCACGGCGTTTATATCACCATCTAGTAGTATATTTTATCTGTGGCACGGGCTTCACAAACAAAACAGAGTAGCATTGTAAGAACGCAATCGTGCATGAGATGTGGGAACGCTGTGGTGGAAAAATATGCATGTTTGTCGCGAATGGTGCTATTTCTAGAGTATGATTTTTGATACACTGCCCTTAAAAGCAAAGTCGCGCTCCATATTTGTCTCACTCTTTAGCAACTGCTCATCATCATAACTACCACAATACAATACAATACAATAATTTATTGACAACTCCCCACTGGGGCTTTTCAGTGACAATTACCTAATTAATAATATATAATAAATACAATAATATATAATGTAACCTACAAATAAAAATCTACAGTATTCCTACATGCATTCTGATATAAATTTATCAAGTAAAATCCTCTTTAATTTATGTTTAAAATCTCGAATTGTCATACTCAATTTGAGTTCTGGGCATAAATTGTTCCATAGTTGAACAGCTCGAAAATAAAAGGTCCTTTGGCCTGATGCGCTTTTGAGAAGTGGAATATTCAATTGTAAAGATTGTCTAGTTGATCTTCCACTTATACTGCCTCTAGTTACAAATTGCGAACTTAGATAAGTAGGCGCCGTTCCCGTCATGCATTTAAAAACCGTGATTGCTTCGCGATAATAAAGTTGTATAGTTTTACAGGTATCCATCGTAGTTCCTTTAATACGGGAGTTATGTTGTCGTATTTTCTGGTTCCGCTAATAATACGGGCTGCAAAGTTCTGTATTCCTTGAAGTTTTCGTACATTCCGATCTGTGGTATTGGACCAGACCGCTGAACAATAAAATAACTTGCTAAATACCAGTGAATTAATCACAGTAACAAGTAGTTCTTTCTTTAGGACATATTTAAATCGGCTTATTTGGCCTAAACTAGACATGCAGGATGAAACGGTTTTTAGGATATGTTTGTTAAAGTTCAAGTTCTTGTCAAACGTAACTCCCAAGTCTTTCACAGATTTCGCTGGGGTAACTTCTTTTACCAATAAAGTAAGCTGAAAATCCGGGAGTTTGGAGATCATTTGTCTGCTTCCGTATACGATCAGTTCAGTTTTATCAGGGTTTAACAGCAGCAAGTTTTCAAAGCACCAGTTTCGGATCTTGATAAGATCATTATTGATGTCGGTGATAGCGTTTTGATAGTCCTGCACAGGAAAACACATATAAAGTTTGGTGTCGTCAACATAGCAATCAGTGAAACAGCTTTGTGGGATTGTAGGTAAATCGTTTATGTATATACTAAAGAGTAATGGCCCTAAAATACTTCCTTGCGGGACCCCATTTACCATTGGTAAAGGATCGGAGAGGGATGAATATATACGCACAATTTGACTACGATTAGACAAATAGCTGTCAAACCATTGTAAAGCTGAGTTCGAAACGCCTACATCTTGTAGTTTTTTTATCGAAACGCCTACATCTTGTAGTTTTTATAACTACATCTTGTAGTTAACCACGACGATATCGGGAAAGAAACAAGCTAAGCTGACAGAAAATCTCGAAGTTTTAATTCCTTCCTCTTGAAGCAGAACTGTAATTTTAGTAACCCACTCGAGAAGAAAAAGTGAAATTATTCGTTCCCTCGCGTATCGTGATAGCTTTCCCATTGTTGCTAGATATCAAAAGTTGAAACTGTCGATTGTCGAACACACAGAACTGCTTACAACGATTAATACAACGCGCAAAGGAACAAAGGACGCTAAACTTCGGAAATAAGCGATTTTTTTAGATAGCTTTCCCATTATCAATTTAAACACGGTAACGGTATTTGAAAACGAACTTTACAAGCTACGAGAAGTGCAGACAACGTGCGAATGACGCTAAGCTTACTATAACCGACTTCTTCCGATAGTACTAGACTCGTGAAATGACGCCATGCAGCAGCGGTTGAGGTCGAACCTAGGTTCGACCTAGGTTGACCCGAGGATCGACCGAGGATCAATCAACCAGTGGTTCAACCGCGGATTTTGTTAGGTTACTTCTGAGCGGTACTGTAAAGGTGCATTTTAAACCGATCCTGCTTTTCTTTAGCATTTAATTGTGCTAGAGTAAAATTCAATGGTCTGCAACTCTGCGCGTTTCTTGTATATTAAAATTATTTTGACTGACCGACCCGCACCGACCGACCGACTGACTGATCGACTGACTGACGGTCGACCGACCTCACTTATCTCACTTATTACTTTATTACTTATGCATGTTTGATGTTCGTCGGAATATAGATTCAAATGTCACGCTGCTAAAATGGGCTTAGGTCAACTATAAAGTAGTGTTATAAACCTCGTTTGCTGAAATAGTTCATATATCGCACATTGATCTTCCCCCAAAGAGGAAACTTTACTGATGATACCAAGCCTTCAGTATTCATTTGATAGATTGATTGAATTTTTGACATAATATTTTTTCCAATTATTAATGTATCCAACATAACATACTAGACAGTTTTTTTGATAAAATCGTGATGTTTACAATGGCTTTAGGCCGTGCTCGCCCAGTCTCTTTGTCTCTTTTGAATATGTCGGCGATAACTGTGAACTCGTCTATTGTTGCGGCTTCTCTTATCTTAAATTTCATATCATTTCTCACATGCATAATTACGTTTTTAGTCGGGAAACACACAAGATTGCTGTATTTTATGTCGCTCCTGGACAGGAAGATAAAACATCGATCATGAGCAATACTTCAGGAAGTAAAGAATATGAAAATTTTGTAGCCGGATTAGCTTGGGAGGTGAGTTGTCATAACTGAAAATCCTACAAACTGGTATCTGTTGACAAGTGAATGATATATTTATAGTATGTCTGCCTGCTCATGATTAATCCAATTTATGTATTATGTACTAAGTTGGGTCTATAGGAAATCAAAGGCAGCCTGTGGGTAACTCGTGGATGCCATGATAATATTTTTCTCACAATCTAAAGTTTCCGTAGTTTTGTATACTATGTGTATTTGTATACTGTAATGAACATCATTAGGTAGGGCTGTTTGAAGTTACCATTATTGCAAAGGTTTTGCTGTGTAAGCTGTATTATTATTTAGAAGTACTTCAGGTATAAGTGCTGAATTTCGTGAAGCCTCTTATCCAGTCATCGCATGAACTTGCTCACAGCTAGCAGTGGGTCAGAATTACATCCCATCAACTTTCACAATAACATGTGAAAATATTTCACATGTGAAAATATTTCACATGTGAAAATATTTCACATGTGAAAATATTTCACATGTGATCACACGTGAAAACGTAACAGGTAGAAATGTTCACACGCGATTCCATGACATACTGTAAAATGCACTAGTGAACTGAATTGAATCTTTTCAAAATGATAATCAAGCAAATTAAGCAAAAATCGCATTCCGACGCTATATTTATATAATTCAGGTTTTTGTCAGCAATACTAGCTATACCAGTAACAAAACAAGCCACTATTGCACACAGTGACGCCATTATATTTGTCCTCTATTCGACACAGTGAAACAATGAAGGACACAGCCAAAGTTAATCACTGATTATATAATTTAAAACAATATTACAGCATTACATATATTGCCTAGTTCTACACTCTACATCAGCCTGTTATAGAGGAATACACAGCTCCTCTAAAAAGGAAGTAGCAGTCACAAGAAGTTTGAGAAACTAGAACATTTCCAAAATACTGCAGTATATGCTCCTCTAGACCATGATCTTGCAAGTAGGCATAACAATTTGGACTTTAAAATTTAATTTTAAAGACTCTTAATTAGAGTAATTCATAACTAACTTCACATAGCCCTACTTTCAATATCGCAGGTGGCTCGTGAAACCTTATTCTGTAACCCAAATTTCTAATTTCAACCTTTGGTTAATTAAGGAGGACTCGGTTAGCGCCAAACTTTTTATATAATAGACAATAGTACTGTGTTTTTAATTGTTTACCTTTCAATGTTTAATTTATTTATTTTTTAGCTCTGAATCTAATTATCGTAATTGCTATAAATATTCCATATACTTTGCTTTCTTTTTTACTATGACTTGAAAATCACGTTATAGGTTCGTCGAAACGTTATCACTTTTTTAATAAAATGTTTTTATCGTTTAATTTTATCTTAAGGTTCATATTCATAATATATATATATATATATATATATATATATATATATATATATATATATATATATATATATATATATATATATATATATATATATATATATATATATATATATATATATATATATATATATATATATATATATATATATATATATATATATATATATATATATATATATATATATATATATATATATATATATATATATATTCCAAGTAGTGAGTATAACGAAAAAGTTATAGCATTGGTATAATATAAAAGAGCGCTCAATACCATTATAGGTAGAGCGAGGTAATATATTTAAAATGAAAAGTTTCGGTTGCTACTCCGAGTTTCACGCGGTTAAGCGATCGTCAGGCAACTGACAGATCGGATTAAGTTACTCCTATTATACACTGGCTAATTAAGTGTCGTGTTACGTGTCTACACGTGGAAAACAGTTCTGATCGTTTGTTTAGCATGTCTTTTGTTCGTCTTTTCATCACTTGAAGCTTTTCCTCCAAACATAGGTTGCATCTTTTTGCTCCGGGTTTGTACGCAGGGATTGTCTTAATGATGGACCATTTGATGTTGTATTTTTTGTCGTTTTCTTTTAGCCTCCAAACGTATTTTGACAGCTCCGTGTCTTGTGAATACCTTTGGTGGCGAAAGGATTTGGTGTGATTTCTGTGGCGGGTTTTAAATTCACCTGACGTTATACCAATATATGATTTTGTCTGTGCGTTGTCGTCTTGGGTGATTTCGGCCTGGTAAATCACACTCTTTGCCAAACAGTTTCCGTTTAGTGGGCATAGGTCGGTTTGTCGGCAGTTGCATGTGTTGCGAGTATCGTTGTTTGTTGCTGGGTTTTGTTGGTTGGCGTCATTTCTCGTTGCGTTTTGTTGGTTAGCGTGTTTTCTCAGTACTGCGTTATTGTGTTTGCGGATCGCGGTTTGCATGTTTTTCCATGCAGCTGTAGCTTACTCGTACAGTGTGGCGGTTAAAAATTTGGTGGAGTTTGTTTGTAGCGGGGAAGTGATTGTCGATGAGTTGTAGGAATTTGCGTCCGACGTTTGTTTTTACGTTTATGCTGTAAGGGGGGTTGTACCATATAGCGTTGCGTTGTCGCGTTCGTCTTTGTGAATGGTTTCTGTTGCCGTTTCCGTTGTCGTTTGCTGTGGCCGGTTCATATGTCAGTTCTGAGTCAAAGTTGCTTTGTTTCAGTGCGTAGTTGTATAATGGTTTCGCAGCGTTGAACGTTTCTTCGTCACATGATAATTTATTAATGCGGTTGTTAATAGATGTTGGTAATTGTCGGATGATTGTTGGTGGGTGGTTAGATAAGCGGTTAATGTACAGTGGGTCGTCGTTAGGTTTTCGGTAGGGTTTGTAGGTGCCGTTCGTGAGGTCAAAAGTAATGTCAAGGAAGTTGATTCGTTCTAGGTTGGCTTGGGCGGTGATTTTTAGGCCGAAAGTGTCGAATATGCGGATGAGTTCCTGCCTTGCTTTCTCTGCTACTCTTCCGGATGTTGATTTGATGACTGCGAGGCCATCGTCACGGTACAATCCGATCTGCTTTCCAAATTTCTCTTCTAGAGACTGGAGGATATAGAGTCCAACCAGCTCACATATCTCGGCCCCGTCAAAACTTCCCATGGACACGTCGAAAGTGTTGTTGCTATATCGTTTCGTCCATGCTCGGCCGTTGTTGAATAGCAGGGACTTGCGCGCGTGTTTGATAATCTTAATGTCACCGTCGCTGATGCTGGTGAACTGCTTGCCCCATTCAATGGCTTGGTCGAGTAGCTCTTCGTTAATAGACGGGTAGAAGTCTACGACGTCGAATGACATGAATCTGTGTTTATTCTTATCATTTAAAGATTTGAACCAGGAAATCGTGTCGTCGGAATTTCGCCACTGTGTTGCTTGCGTTTCGTTCCTGATTTCGGTGTTGATCTTGTCTAGAATTGATTTGCTCACTTTCCCTAGGTTGCTTTTCGCAGGGTTTATCAATCGGCATTTTGGATGTGTTTCGAAATCATCTTTATGGTCTTTCAGGGAAATGAAGGCTTGTGATTCTGCCATGGTTTCGATGCGGTTTCCGATTTTCAGTTTTGTAGCGATGTCTTTCAGTTCGGTATTGATGTCTCGTGCGGTGTCGTTGTGCGCTAGTTTGTAAGTTTTGGTGATATTCTCCGTCAGTAGTTTGTTGTAGGAGGCCGCGTCCATTTCATAGAGGTTTGTGGTTTTGTCGGCGGAGACGAATACGTTCGGTGATGACTTGATATTTCGTTTATCGTTCTCTAGGTTTGTGATGAATTCGTTGGTTGTATTGCGGAACTCTATGTTTTCAAGCATTTTTGCAACGTCTTCTTCAAACTGCTTCATTTCAGGGGCGGAAGGTGGTGCTCGTTGTGATTTCAGTCCGAATGTCGGGTTTCTGTCGTTGCTGGCTTCGTTGTTCTTGTGTAGGAAGAAGTGCGCTTTCCATCGCATTCGTCGAATCACGCTTTCTGTTTTATCGATAAGGAGTAGGTAACCCCCCCCCCCATATACGCCCCAAAGGGATGCCGCCTCATTAAAAAAGTCATTAAGAAGTGAAACAATGGTGCATGTTCGGTCAACATGCGGATCACTTTTGGGTGATTAACGGATAGAATAGTACACTAACTTGAACCTCATTGGTGAATTTTCAGTCGGACCTCTGCGAAGACATCTCCCTCTTCTTCGCGCGTTTTTTTTATCCGAGGCAGAACAAAGAGCGTTACGTACAAAAAGTAATTAGTATTGTTAGCGTGACGAACGCGTGGCGAACGTAAGGCTACATAAACGCCGGCCAAACATACAACATTACTTTACACTATTCCTCGTCAGTGTAAGATCGTTGTCATGGAATGTCTTCACGGTAAACCTGCATCCTCCTCAATAACCACAAATGGACTCTTCTGGTTCTGCGGACAAAAGCCTAGTTGTCAGTTCTTTTGCCCCGAGGAAGACTGTTATATGTTCGGGAAAGCCGTAGACTCCTTCCGAACGAGTGGCTGTATACATCCAGTGTGTGCCACCCATCAAAGATTGACAAAGATGCGAATGGTTAAAGATAAGATGAAAGAAAGTTATGGAAGACCGTACTTCGTTTGTTCAGAGAGAGAAAATCCTTGTTCGTTTTGGCAATGGGGAGATATCTTTGAGAACCCCAAACCGTTATGTAAACATGGAATGGTTTGTCGTATCCGTAAAGTCAAGAAAGATGGTATCAACCAAGATCGTCTCTTTTACTGCTGTCCTAACGAAATAGAACATTCGTGCGGATTCTTTGAATGGAAACCTACAGAGAACTGTACAAAATAGACAATACGCCCCTAAAAGTGCAGGATGCTTGGGCTGAAGACATTGAGCTGAATATATATATAATTTTGTATTCTAATTTCTTGTGTAATAAATGTTTTCTCCTACTATACATTTGTATACGTGTCTTTTTTTTCTTCTTATTGGGTCGTGTTTATGTATCCCATAATTTGTAAAGGATACATTCTCACATTTAAAACAGAAACTTTTGCGATTATCCCTGCGAATCGATATGGACATAATTTTTGATGAGTTAAAACGACATCGATAGAGATACACTATCTATATAATATTCAAACATAGCAAACATCGACACCTGTTTGATAGACTAAGCATTCAAATAAAGAGCTTAAGCCTTCATCACATCTATGAAGAAATGGATGTAAATAATTTCGGGAGAATAATCGCGTATCTTTCTCTCGTATATAGAATGAGGGATTGTTACGACAGTGAAACGATTCGAAAGGCTGTTCAACGAACAGTGAACGATTTTCTAGCATAGCAACGCTGTAACGCAATGCCGTTCAAATTTATATTTTTTCCAAGTCAATATGTGTGAGATCTTGAACAGTTCTTCTGTTTCCCGAAGTGTTTCTTCATCATAGGAATTGTGTACACTAAAGCGAGATATACGGCTATCATCTCTTTGTATAGATGTGGCGAAAACACACTAGGTTCAGTCGAACGCGGAGACAGACATATAGGTGCAGTCGAAGACTTAAGCAATCGTACAACTCCCGATGAGAGTCAAGGAGTCGGAATTGGAATCGGTGATATTCCAAATATAATTAAATTTAGGGTTATGAACGTGGAATAGGGTTAGGAGTCTACAAGGGATGCGAGGCGTTCTTAACGCTAATTACTTTCGTTCGCAACACAGAGAGCCGCCTAGCTTTGGCTTCTCGAATGGTCTGATTCAGCCAAATAAACCTTAGCAACCGCGTTAAAGTTCTATTTCGATTGTATCTAGAAAAGCAATTTTGAAAAAGTTTTATTTCGCTTACAGGCAAATGAATGCGTTTGAAGAGATTAGAGTTAGGAGTCTACGAGGGATGTGAGGCGTTCTTAACACTAATTAAGTATACGAAGTCATGGATGATAAATATCCCTAATTATCCCATATTGACTAATGCCGGTTTACCCATAAATATCCTAGTGTGTACCCTCAAATCAATTAAATATTCCCAAGACATGCAAATATTTGTGAGTTGCACCACTAATGCCTCTTAACGACCCACGGGCTATTGTCCAAGTGAGCACTTAACCTTCGCTTCGTTTGACAAGTCAATACGATTCGAAATTCGTTCTTCGTACGGCTTCTCTTCGTCCAGAGAATCCTTTAGGTTATACATTAAAGTCGCTAGGTTTCATTTTATCATAAACGCGTTAAAGATTTAATCCAGCTATTCGGACACTTATACCGTTGAAACAATCTTTGATGTTCCTCTATACAGGTTTTTAGGCACACAATAACTTTGAAAATGAACTGAGTCAGCCAAATTCAAAGCTCGATCATATAAACCCTCCATAAATTTTAGTTCTCTCTATATAGAGGACGCAAAAATAGCTGATAAATTCTTTTACGGTTTTCGATTTTGTCGCGAATGGACTGTCCATTCGTGTCCGAGATATCTGTCTTTAAACATTGCCAAAAAGCCCTATTTTGAATTGCCCGCTAGAAATTTCCTCAAATATTATACGCAAATAGGCGAATATCGCAAATAGTCAAAATGGGGCTCTTACTTCGTGTATTACATAATTGAAATCTTTAGTTTAAAAGTAGGGTTATAGTATTCCTTTATTTCAGGGCTAGGACTAGAGTTTTTATTTGGGTTATGGTTATGGTTAGGGTTTTTGTTCTTGTACAGGGACTTTATTAGTTTCGAACGTTATTTGTTCAAATCAATCATTTATCATCACGATTCTTACGGACTTACAAATCTTGATGCCTACATTTCGAAGAAAACTTTCGAACCTTTCACGAGGACAACAGATACTCGAATGAAAGGACTGCTGAATAGCGTGAAGGGAGCGTGATGACCGTATAAACTCCCTCCTACGAACGGGCCAAAAGGCCTTATCGGGCCAAAGAAGGCCAGATAGGGCCTAAACGGGCCTAATACAATACCATGGGGGGTCCCAAAGGTACACGAGACTAGGGTTAGGGATCGTAAAGGTGAAAGTCAGGCGAGTGATGAAAATACACTTTAATTTCATTTTATTCCCTAATACACATTACGTGTTGTTACATCAGTCACTAAAATTAATATAACGCGTGGTAAGAATGCATGTTTAGTCCATAATTCCATATAGCAAGTCCCTCGACTGTTCGAATAATAACACTACAAAATCATCGCTTCTCTGACTAACATTAATCCGCTTTTCCTTCTTTTTTTCTCTCGCTGCATATTGGCGTAGCTGGTTAACCAATATGATATTTTGTCGTTGCGATAGGAACTGCGTTTCTCATTAGGATTCCAAGGCTGTATCGTTTCCTCTTTAGCTTTTGTAACCATTTTCTGTAGTGTTTTTCTTTCCTTTAGTTTGAGGATTGTGTGTGCCCGAAGTAATTGCGTATTTAAATCTTCGTCTTTTCGGTTCTCCACAAGTTGATGATCTCGTATATAAAGTCGAAGGTTCATTGCTCGTCTCCATTCTTTATTTTCTCCGTCACAGAACCAAAATGTGCCATTCTTCGTTGTTGATGTAGAAGCGGGTTTTCCATGAAGACACTTCATGGCGGTGATGTTACGTTGAAGAGAATCAGTACTCTAATGGAACGACGCTGTATTTACTCTATGGTTACAGAACTGTTAATCGTTTGTACATAAAGTAGAAGGTTCATCGCTCGTTTCCATTCTTTATTTTCTCCGTCACAGAACCGAAATGTTCCATTCTTCGTTGTTGAGGTAGAAGCGGGTTTTCCACGAAGACACTTCATTGCGGTGATGTTACGTTGAACAGAATCACCCCACCAAAACACCCCAAATGTTGTCGTGGCCCTGTGGCCCGTTTGAGAAATATACCTAATCTCCCCGCTCACCTCCATGAATACCTCTCCCTCACAATTCACCCATCCACCCCTCAAATCGCCATATATATCCGAAATTGTGACCCGCTGCATGCGAAGCTAAAGTAAATTTAAAAGTTAAAATTAAAAGTTAAAGCAAAGTTAAAGAAAAGTTAAAGTAAAGTTAGAAGTTAAAGTTAAAAGTTAAAGTAAATTTAAAGTTAAAGTTAAAAGTTTAAACTGTTACGACTGCTACCTCTAGAAGACTGCTACCTCTGTCCTACTGGCACGAGTACATGGACTTAGTATACATTTTTTTAAAAGCTTTAGTTGGTTCATATGACTCTTACATCGATCCTCCCATTTCTTACTTATTGCCATGTGGTTTGGCATTTTTGCAAGGCTTCTGATAGTAGAAAGGTGGAGCGTATCCAGGAACGTGCGCTGAGAGCAGTCTATAAAACAAAGTCAGACACGTATGAAACACTCCTTAATCGAGCTCGGCTGCCAACGTTATACAACAGAAGATTACAGGATATCGCAATTTATATGTATAAAGTAAAAAACAAACTTTCACCCATAAGTGTAGCTGAAATATTTACTTTTAAACAATCAAATTATTCACTAAGAAATAGCGATTTTAATATAAATAGATTTAATACCGTAAATTATGGAAAGCACTCAGTACGCCATTTTGGGCCAGTGTTATGGTCTAAACTGAGCAATGACATTAAGAATTCAGCTAGCATAAGTGTTTTCAAGAGGAATATACGTAAATTAGATATCAATAGTATGCTGGATAACAACTGCAACTGCTGTGATATGTGCAGAGAATGACTCAGTTTTTATGAACAGTATTTCTTATTCTATATATAAACATATATTTCTGTAGTTTTTAATGTTTTTACTATATTTAATTATTCATAGGTTTTTACATATAAATAAATAGTGTCATCAATTAGTTTGTAAAAAGCTAAATAACCTGGACACTTCAATAAAGTTTATTATTATTATTATTATTATTATTATTACATTTCTATTAATTCCTCCAGCCGTGTTACAAGACGTACAAACCGATCAAATGAATTTGTTTTAAATATCCCTAAAGTGAATAGCGTAACTTTTCAGAACAGGATATTATTCAACTCTCTACCATCACATCTGTGAGACGTAAGCCTGCTGGAAAAATTTGGCATTGCTTGGGTATAACTGTTTGGCTATTGATGTCAACTGAATAGTTTAATTTACTACATAACATTTAATATACAATAAGTTTACAAAATGGCCCTGAGGGCCTTTTTCGTGGCCCTTTGTCTGGCGATACATCCTTCAAAATGGCCCTGGGGGCCTTTTTCGTGGCCCTGTGGCCCGTTTGAGAAATATACCTACTATCCACGCTCACCGCCATGAATACCTCTCCCTCACAATTCACCCATCCACCCCTCAAATCGCCATATATAGCCGAAATTGTGACCCGCTGCATGCGAAGTTAAAGTAAAGTTAAAATTAAAAGTTAAAGCAAAGTTAAAGTAAAGTTAGAAGTTAAAGTTAAAAGTTAAAGTAAATTTAAAGTTAAAGTTAAAAGTTTAAACTGTTACGACTGCTACCTCTAGAAGACTGCTACCTCTGTCCTACTGGCACGAGTACATGGACTTAGTATACATTTTTTAAAAGCTTTAGTTGGTTCATATGACTCTTACATTTCTATTAATTCCTCCAGCCGTGTTACAAGACGTACAAACCGATCAAATGAATTTGTTTTAAATATCCCTAAAGTGAATAGCGTAACTTTTCAGAACAGGATATTATTCAACTCTCTACCATCACATCTGTGAGACGTAAGCCTGCTGGAAAAATTTGGCATTGCTTGGGTATAACTGTTTGGCTATTGATGTCAACTGAATAGTTTAATTTACTACATAACATTTAATATACAATAAGTTTACAAAATGGCCCTGAGGGCCTTTTTCGTGGCCCTTTGTCTGGCGATACATCCTTCAAAATGGCCCTGGGGGCCTTTTTAGTGGCCCTGTGGCCCGTTTGAGAAATATACCTACTATCCACGCTCACCGCCATGAATACCTCTCCCTCACGATTCACCCATCCACCCCTCAAATCGCCATATATAGCCGAAATTGTGACCCGCTGCATGCGAAGTTAAAGTAAAGTTAAAATTAAAAGTTAAAGCAAAGTTAAAGTAAAGTTAGAAGTTAAAGTTAAAAGTTAAAGTAAATTTAAAGTTAAAGTTAAAAGTTTAAACTGTTACGACTGCTACCTCTAGAAGACTGCTACCTCTGTCCTACTGGCACGAGTACATGGACTTAGTATACATTTTTTAAAAGCTTTAGTTGGTTCATATGACTCTTACATTTCTATTAATTCCTCCAGCTGTGTTACAAGACGTACAAACCGATCAAATGAATTTGTTTTAAATATCCCTAAAGTGAATAGCGTAACTTTTCAGAACAGTTTCTACTGTAGATCCCCTAGGATATTATTCAACTCTCTACCATCACATCTGTGAGACGTAAGCCTGCTGGAAAAATTTGGCATTGCTTGGGTATAACTGTTTGGCTATTGATGTCAACTGAATAGTTTAATTTACTACATAACATTTAATATACAATAAGTTTACAAAATGGCCCTGAGGGCCTTTTTCGTGGCCCTTTGGCCCTTTGTCTGGCGATACATCCTTCAAAATGGCCCTGGGGGCCTTTTTCGTGGCCCTGTGGCCCGTTTGAGAAATATACCTACTATCCACGCTCACCGCCATGAATACCTCTCCCTCACAATTCACCCATCCACCCCTCAAATCGCCATATATAGCCGAAATTGTGACCCGCTGCATGCGAAGTTAAAGTAAATTTAAAAGTTAAAATTAAAAGTTAAAGCAAAGTTAAAGTAGAGTTAAAGAAAAGTTAAAGTAAAGTTAGAAGTTAAAGTAAAGTTAAAGTTAAAAGTTTAAACTGCTACGACTGCTACCTCTAGAGGACTGCTACCTCTGTCCTACTGGCACGAGTACCTGGACTTAGTATACATTTTTAAAGCTTTAGTTCGTTCATGTGACTCTTACATTTCTATTAATTCCTCCATCCGTGTTACAAGACGTACAAACCGATCAAATGAATTTGTTTTAAATATCCCTAAAGTGAATAGCGTAACTTTTCAGAACAGTTTCTACTGTAGATCCCCTAGGATATTCAACTCTCTACCGTCACATATGCGAGCCGTAAGTAAGCCTGTTGGAAAAATTTGGCATTGCTTGGGTATATAACTGTTTGGCTATTGATGTCAACTGAATAGTTTAATTTACTACATATAACATTTATATCGATAAGTTTACAAAATGGCCCTGAGGGCCTTTCTCGTGGCCCTTTGGCCCTTTCTCTGACGATACATCCTTCAAAATGGCCCCGAGGGCCTTTTTCGTGGCCCTGTGGCCCGTTTGAGTAATACACCTTCTATCCCCTTCACAATAGCTGTGCACAAATAATTACATCACAGAGCTAGGCGAGCGGGAAATTACTTTTCATTCACTTGGTTCTTTCTTAATGACTCGATTTAAATACCATTAGTCATGCACACACATACAATTTAAATCACAAAACAAAATTGTTTCCCCTCACCCCTTCTTCTAGTTTTGGATTCATTTCGAAAATAAACAGCCAAAAGTGTAGATACCTGGATGACCAAGTGGGGTTTAGGGCGCTAAATCCCGAGATAACGTTTAATTATATCCCCAGAAAACGTGGATTCGTATCCCACACAATGAATAAATTAGACGATTTCAAAGTTGATAAAATTATATTATTAAGTTTTCCTATTTACAAACACACGAATTTAAATTATTTACAAACACACTAGAAACCGTAAGGAACTGTATTAAAATTATCTTGAATCATACGTTTATTGTAAACTACTCTATAGTCTTTACTTTGCTGCTTTGTGACAACTTGCTTTGTGCTGGTATCCCTAGTAATTTTAAATGGAATGTCCACTGACACCTTCGCTGGACCTATCCCTACAACCATATCTTTCATAACACTAAAATTAACTGTTTGTAATGTTTGATAATTTAAAGTGATTCCTCGAATTTTACAACATGTCTTTCCACTACTTAGTTCGTACGCATAATTTTTCGGTCCTCCCGAAACAAAAGTGGTGATATAATCACCGTCAAGTTCATCCGTTAATTCTCCAAGGTAAACTCCAGTCTCAGGCTCCAGCTCTCCTGGCTTACTCACGTATATGACTGAGTCCGTGTCGTAATACAACACTCTTTCCCCCAACTGCTCCAGCACACTGTAAAGCTTGAGCCTCGCATGGGCCGTCGTAAAGGCGGCGATGACTACGTTGGTCCTGGAGTTGGGTTCAACGAAGTTCTCCTGGTTCTCGTATCGTAGCTCAATAACATCGTCACTCACAAAGGATGCATCGGTCACATTGATCTCGTCGGAAGTTAGCATGTCGAAGTATTCTTCGGGTTCGGACACGAGTTTGACTTTGGTCATATTCGGCTTTTGCGCGAACTTCCCTTCAAAAACAAAAGCAAATATATTACGATCTATTACATATATGCTCACTCTCTCTCCCTCCCTCTCTCCTCATTTAGCCACATATGCATGTCTATACGCTATTTCTACTTACCCCAAAATGAGTTCAGCATCAGCTTTGATAAGGCACGTAGACCAGGGTTCTTCTCTATTTTGTTGAGATCCATAAGAACACCCTCTCGCTGATAATACTCGTCGATGTACTCTTGCCTCTTCTCTTCGGTGCCACAACCTTCGGGAAAGCCACTGGACTCCTGCTTAATTTTTAAGAAAGTGTCAATATAATCTTTAAAAAGCACATTGCTTTGTTGGGGAAAATGCCACACTTCATGAATTGCGAGCAGACGATACCCTTTCTGCAATGCTTTTTGTAACTCTAAGGTCACCCATGAACCTTGGATGGCTCGCTCCTGATCTGTGTGGTTGCACGGTTCTTGACTCAGACCGTCTGTACATAGCTTGCATAGCGGAAACATCAGTTTCCCATGAGCACGATAGGGAAGGACTGGGTGGTAAAGTTGACGCGGAGGTAGAACAGTGCATTTAACAAGACCAAAATACTGTGAAATATCTCCAAAGTTCTCAGTGATAATTTCTGGATGACCAAGGGGATATTCTCCGTATTTATTACACCAAGGATAAAGACTTGTAAAATCTACGTAGTGTATCTTCTCATCGGTTTGACATTGGTGAAATAATTTAGAAGCATTTGTGCGACCACCGTAGAAAGCATGTCTCGGTTCAAGAGGTTCCACGATTTCAAAGTTGTCGAAATAATTTTTCATTTCAGGATTGGTTTCCAATTGGCGTCTTAGATCGCATTCCCACATCTCAACTACGTTATAGTTTTGGCCTTTCAAATAACGCGTTTTCTCGAGGGTACGTTGGTGGAGATCTTGCATGGTTTGTTGACTTACAGGGTTGACCGTGTCTCTTGCGTAGCATCGGATACAACCATGCCAGAAAACATCCATGGAATTCATAAACGGTATTGGACTCTGTGTGGAAACCATCGACACGATATTTACCAATGCGCTGCTCGCCAAAATTACGTGAATGTCGAATGGAAAGGTTGTTTCTTTGGGCGGTGTACGCTAACCATTTAAGGGCAATAACAGATTGTTTATCTTGAGGTCGATAACCATGGGGTGGGATGATGGCGATGGAGTTCTCCTGGAGAAAGTTTTTGCGGAATACGAGATTACAGGCGGAAGCGATCGTCAAACATTTCTCGAAGGGATCAATGCCGGTGACTGAACGAAACAGTTCTCGAAACTCGAGACAACAACGTCGGAGGATGTCGACGTCTGATCGGCAATACGTGATGATTTCCTCTTGGAAGTTGAACACATAATTGTTGGCTATCAGTTCATTATACCAGACATAAAATTTCTCGCGATCACCAGGTGCCATGCCGTCCGGATTGTAATACTCAGCGTCTGGAAGGGGGCCCACATAGTTCTGGTTGGCTTCGGTGTTGAAATAGTGTGGGAAATAGCCCTTGGCAAGTTCGTTTAGACCGAATGTTTTTGGAAAGTTTGCGAGTCTCATCGGTATGAAACATAACGAGTCGACAAACTTGATATTTAACACAGGTACATTGAGTGTTAAAATCTTCGCCCCACGCATAATTACTTCGGGTACCAGACCATTCTTGTGTAGGTATTGCAGGATGAAATAGCCGTCATAGCCTTGGAAATTATGGGCCATTACTATGCTGCCGGAGTTTTGCTCTTGGAACAGCCATTCACAAAAATCATCTCTCGTATTTTGGCCACTAAATACTTTTTCGTCACCGCTCTCGTTATGGACGACGCATACATTTGGGACGTGGTCTCCGCCTTCTTGCGTGCATTCGAAGTCGAAAAATAATAGCTGGGAGTACTCGCTTTCTCCTCCTTCGTTCGGTTCTCCGCCCACTGCGGTCTCATCGTCAATTAAATTCGTGTCCGATTGTGTTTGATTAGTGGTTTTTCTCTTCTTTGCCGGTTGCATGAAACATTGATGATTCTCAGGATTTACATACTGTTGACACACAGTGCATCGAACAAGACCGCAATAATGTTTTTGAGGGAGTTCGTTGGCCCTTTTCACTACTTGATTGCAGTGTTGACATTTCACGACGGATGCACAAATCGGTCGTTTCTCGCCCACGGTTGCCTTATGTCGATCGAAACATTCTTGGCTTTTAAAGAATCGGTTGCACTCGTTACAGTGTACCCAGTTCGTTATCGGACAGTTCTGTGTATAACACAACTTGCAGGTATCGCCGCAAAGATGGTCTTCGATCTTATCGTAGCCTTTCTTGCAAACATGGCAGTATTTCTTGCGAGCCAAGAACGCAGGCATGCTTGAAATCACGTCGTAATGGTTATCGTGGGCGTAAAGATAAATATGTTTTGATGCTTCAGGACCAGAATAAATTAATGTATTCAAATGTTCCTTTGAAACAATGTTAATTTGGTAGTCGGTTAAATAGGCTTGAAATCGCTTGGCTTCTTCAATTCCGCACTGTCCTAGCGTTACGTCAGCTTTCTCATGTAATTCACGTGCAAGGTTGGATTGTAACGGCCTCTCAGATCTTCTAATGTACTCATATCTCTCATCGTTGTCGACTTTGGCTTTGGCCACGACAATAGCGCGAGCGAGACACACATCATCTTTGTTCTGAATTCGGACGATTGCTCTCTTGTTGGTTAGGTATTTGTCTAAATTAGCAATTTTCCGTTTCCGTCCCGTACCACCGTTTGGCATCTCAACATGAATGATGTTTACGGTAATGGAATCGTCAAGGGTAAACGTATCGTTCGACTGAATTACTCTTTCGATTTCGGCCAAAATTCGCTCGACAGTCAATTTCTCACGAGGCATGAACGGTAGAGAAATGGGATATTCAAGTTGAGGCGAATGCATAATAAAACGGACTTGGTCGTGTGAAGCTACACCATCGGTGATACGATCTAACACACTCTCAAACACTTCATGTAGATGCCTTAGGACATCAGGTAAGCCTTGAACTTGCAAATTATTAAACTGGATCTTATAATCAAGGCCCGTGGTCTTAAATTTCTTAACTTTGACTTGCTTCACAGACTTAACAGTGAATAACGGAACAGTTTTAAGTTTCTTACTTGTTGATGCTCCATCGTTTACCTCGGCTGGTCGCTTGCGGTTGCCTTCTCCCGTTTGGACATCCAACAGCTCTTCCATGTCGCGCATGGCTTCGGGCATATGGCAGGCATCCTCTAACTCGGCCACAAACGAATCATCGTTCCAATCGGCGTTGAACCACTCGGGCATAACTTCAGAGGTCGATGGTAGACTACCGAGGAAAGAATCGTCGTTCCAATCGTTATCGAACTCGGCGCGTTCTTTAGTCGACCAGTCAGTAAACAGATCGGCACATATTCCACGTCTCTCGACCTCTAAGTCTCGTACCAAACTGTTTGACCAGATCACAATACGTTGATTGAAAGCCGCATCCTTTTCCTCTTCGTTGAAGTTGAACAGAACCTCCATTGTTTCGATCTCTTCGATGAGGGTACAACCCTTGATGACATTGATAAGGTCCATTACTATAAAAAAGATATACGACAACATATTAAACTCTTATAAGAATGAAACAACTATTCAAATATATACAATTCAATTCACTATATAATCACATCAATATCTTACCTTCTCAATATCAATATACGTCCAAAAAAATCCAAACAAACTATATCCAACACGGTAAACTTCAGAAATCACAGGTAAAACACTATCCAGCACGGTGAAACACTTTAGGTAAAGTGATGTGGTATGTTTGGCCGGCGTTTATGTAGGCAACGCTCGCGGTGTTATTTCTTTCCGTTCTCCACGCTAACAATACTAATTACTTTTTGTACGCAACGCTCTTTGTTCTCCCTCGGATAAAAAAACGCGCGAAGAAGAGGGAGATGTCTTCGCAGAGGTCCGACTGAAAATTCACCAATGAGGTGCAAGTTAGTGTACTATTCTATCCGTTAATCACCCAAAAGTGATCCGCATGTTGACCGAACATGCACCATTGTTTCACTTCTTAATGACTTTTTAATGAGGCGGCATCCCTTTGGGGCGTATATGGGGGGGGGGGGGGGGGGGGGTTACCTACTATAAGGTTTCTTCGGTAGTCGTCGTGTCTCGGTAGGCCAATGTTTTTTAGTGAGTAATTGAATCTGATCTGCTGCATTTTCATCGATTGAATATTACACCAGGTAGAGCGCTCAACTATGGATAGGAGCGATATTATTCCAAGTAGTGAGTATAACGAAAAAGTTATAGCATTGGTATAATATAAAAGAGCGCTCAATACCATTATAGGTAGAGCGAGGTAATATATTTAAAATGAAAAGTTTCGGTTGCTACTCCGAGTTTCACGCGGTTAAGCGATCGTCAGGCAACTGACAGATCGGATTAAGTTACTCCTATTATACACTGGCTAATTAAGTGTCGTGTTACGTGTCTACACGTGGAAAACAGTTCTGATCGTTTGTTTAGCATGTCTTTTGTTCGTCTTTTCATCACTTGAAGCTTTTCCTCCAAACATAGGTTGCATCTTTTTGCTCCGGGTTTGTACGCAGGGATTGTCTTAATGATGGACCATTTGATGTTGTATTTTTTGTCGTTTTCTTTTAGCCTCCAAACGTATTTTGACAGCTCCGTGTCTTGTGAATACCTTTGGTGGCGAAAGGATTTGGTGTGATTTCTGTGGCGGGTTTTAAATTCACCTGACGTTATACCAATATATGATTTTGTCTGTGCGTTGTCGTCTTGGGTGATTTCGGCCTGGTAAATCACACTCTTTGCCAAACAGTTTCCGTTTAGTGGGCATAGGTCGGTTTGTCGGCAGTTGCATGTGTTGCGAGTATCGTTGTTTGTTGCTGGGTTTTGTTGGTTGGCGTCATTTCTCGTTGCGTTTTGTTGGTTAGCGTGTTTTCTCAGTACTGCGTTATTGTGTTTGCGGATCGCGGTTTGCATGTTTTCCATGCAGCTGTAGCTTACTCGTACAGTGTGGCGGTTAAAAATTTGGTGGAGTTTGTTTGTAGCGGGGAAGTGATTGTCGATGAGTTGTAGGAATTTGCGTCCGACGTTTGTTTTTACGTTTATGCTGTAAGGGGGGTTGTACCATATAGCGTTGCGTTGTCGCGTTCGTCTTTGTGAATGGTTTCTGTTGCCGTTTCCGTTGTCGTTTGCTGTGGCCGGTTCATATGTCAGTTCTGAGTCAAAGTTGCTTTGTTTCAGTGCGTAGTTGTATAATGGTTTCGCAGCGTTGAGCGTTTCTTCGTCACATGATAATTTATTAATGCGGTTGTTAATAGATGTTGGTAATTGTCGGATGATTGTTGGTGGGTGGTTAGATAAGCGGTTAATGTACAGTGGGTCGTCGTTAGGTTTTCGGTAGGGTTTGTAGGTGCCGTTCGTGAGGTCAAAAGTAATGTCAAGGAAGTTGATTCGTTCTAGGTTGGCTTGGGCGGTGATTTTTAGGCCGAAAGTGTCGAATATGCGGATGAGTTCCTGCCTTGCTTTCTCTGCTACTCTTCCGGATGTTGATTTGATGACTGCGAGGCCATCGTCACGGTACAATCCGATCTGCTTTCCAAATTTCTCTTCTAGAGACTGGAGGATATAGAGTCCAACCAGCTCACATATCTCGGCCCCGTCAAAACTTCCCATGGACACGTCGAAAGTGTTGTTGCTATATCGTTTCGTCCATGCTCGGCCGTTGTTGAATAGCAGGGACTTGCGCGCGTGTTTGATAATCTTAATGTCACCGTCGCTGATGCTGGTGAACTGCTTGCCCCATTCAATGGCTTGGTCGAGTAGCTCTTCGTTAATAGACGGGTAGAAGTCTACGACGTCGAATGACATGAATCTGTGTTTATTCTTATCATTTAAAGATTTGAACCAGGAAATCGTGTCGTCGGAATTTCGCCACTGTGTTGCTTGCGTTTCGTTCCTGATTTCGGTGTTGATCTTGTCTAGAATTGATTTGCTCACTTTCCCTAGGTTGCTTTTCGCAGGGTTTATCAATCGGCATTTTGGATGTGTTTCGAAATCATCTTTATGGTCTTTCAGGGAAATGAAGGCTTGTGATTCTGCCATGGTTTCGATGCGGTTTCCGATTTTCAGTTTTGTAGCGATGTCTTTCAGTTCG
Source organism: Chrysogorgia sp. JL179-B06 (assembly GCA_035772405.1). Taxonomy (NCBI): domain Eukaryota; kingdom Metazoa; phylum Cnidaria; class Anthozoa; order Scleralcyonacea; family Chrysogorgiidae; genus Chrysogorgia; species Chrysogorgia sp. JL179-B06. Next base: position 542,648 of record JAYKKM010000190.1, on the reverse strand, counting down.
GTACAACCCCCCTTACAGCATAAACGTAAAAACAAACGTCGGACGCAAATTCCTACAACTCATCGACAATCACTTCCCCGCTACAAACAAACTCCACCAAATTTTTAACCGCCACACTGTACGAGTAAGCTACAGCTGCATGGAAAACATGCAAACCGCGATCCGCAAACACAATAACGCAGTACTGAGAAAACACGCTAACCAACAAAACGCAACGAGAAATGACGCCAACCAACAAAACCCAGCAACAAACAACGATACTCGCAACACATGCAACTGCCGACAAACCGACCTATGCCCACTAAACGGAAACTGTTTGGCAAAGAGTGTGATTTACCAGGCCGAAATCACCCAAGACGACAACGCACAGACAAAATCATATATTGGTATAACGTCAGGTGAATTTAAAACCCGCCACAGAAATCACACCAAATCCTTTCGCCACCAAAGGTATTCACAAGACACGGAGCTGTCAAAATACGTTTGGAGGCTAAAAGAAAACGACAAAAAATACAACATCAAATGGTCCATCATTAAGACAATCCCTGCGTACAAACCCGGAGCAAAAAGATGCAACCTATGTTTGGAGGAAAAGCTTCAAGTGATGAAAAGACGAACAAAAGACATGCTAAACAAACGATCAGAACTGTTTTCCACGTGTAGACACGTAACACGACACTTAATTAGCCAGTGTATAATAGGAGTAACTTAATCCGATCTGTCAGTTGCCTGACGATCGCTTAACCGCGTGAAACTCGGAGTAGCAACCGAAACTTTTCATTTTAAATATATATATATATACATGCGAACTGGTGGGATCCTACCTACTTTCGCAATTACCAACCGCGTACAGAAACGACATTGGCTTGTACCGCGACGATGGCCTCAGCGCGTTCAATGTTTCACCCAGAAAGACCGAAAAGATCAAAAAAGAAATCTGCAAGGTATTCAACGACAACAATCTCAAGCTTACCATCGAAGCTAACAAGAAGTGCGTGAACTTTCTGGACATCACTCTTGATCTCAGGTCCGGCACCTACAAACCGTACACGAAGCCAGGCAATGTCCCTCAGTACGTCAACGTGCAAAGCAACCATCCCCCGTCCATCCTACGTAGAATCCCTGAAACTATTAACCAACGCCTTTCGAGAATTTCATCCGACAAGCAATCGTTCGACGCAAGCACTCGCCCATATCAAGAAGCTTTGAAAAAGAGCGGCCACAGCTATAACCTACACTACGATCCACAACCCGCACAAAAAATCCGCCGCAGAAGCCGTAATATCACCTGGTACAACCCTCCTTTCAACTCAAACGTCAAAACCGATATCGGACATAAATTCCTTAAAGCAATCGATGAATCCTTCCCCATAAACCACCCGCTAAACAAAATATTCAACCGGAACACAGTGAAACTGAGTTATAGTTGTATGCCGAATGTCCAGAGCATCATCTCGTCGCACAATAAAACCATTCTACGCAAAGAAGCCAACAAGAACACCGTCACAGAAAGAAATTGCAATTGCCGCGCGAAAGATGCCTGCCCACTGCAAGGAGAATGCCAAACAAAGGCAGTAATTAATCTACCAGGCCGCAGTGACGAACAAAGCCACGAAAGAAGTACAAACCTACGTTGGTCTTACTGAGAACACTTTCAAAACCCGCTACCTTAACCACACCAGCTCTTTCCGTAACAGAACCAAGAGAAACGCACCCAACTAAGCAAGCACATTTGGAAGTTGAAAGACTCTAACACCTCGTATACTATTAACTGGAAAATCATTAAGAAATCACAACCATATTCTAATAAAACCAAACGCTGTAACTTGTGCCTGTCCGAAAAGTTTGTCATCATATGCCACCCCGAACTGAGCTCTCTCAACAAACGGAACGAACTCGTATCCGCATGCCGACACCGGAAGAAATTCCTACTACGATAACAATCTCACCACTACATGTAACATGATCAAATTAATTATGCATCTATTGTATATATATTCCGTTGCGCTGTCAAAATATTATATCATTTACCTGATGAGTGTGGCGAGCTTAACACTTGCCATACGAAACAGTTCTGTAGTAAATAAAATTTCGATGAAGTAACTTGTTTTTCTCATCTTGTGTTATACCGCTCTGCGTACGCATTGAGCACTCTATCCGTACGATTTTGTATGCGCTAGTTTCTATCCTCACGATAGTTTCTATCACTACATTTATCTATATATATATATATATATATATATATATATATATAAATGAACTTAAAATATTGTTTGCTACTCCGAGTTTCACGCAAATGTGATCATCAGGCAATAGTGGAACTGATTATGTACTCCTTCTTTTATAGTATACGTTATGTCATGTTGTGTGGGAGGCCTGTCATTACTTTTTTCTTCGCGCGGCGGCTGTTTGTTATGTTAAATCTGTTTTGATGGCGGCATGTTTGTTATGTTAAATCTGTTTTGATGGCGGCATAAGTTATACATGTATGGATAACATCAAAAGCACCATCATGAAGCACAATGCCCGAATCCTTTCAAATGCAAACCGCACTCGTGAAACCGATGATAAGTGCAACTGTAGGAAAAAAGAGGAATGCACATTAGATGGAAAATGTCTGACAAGCAGCCTGGTCTATAAAACAATTGTAACAACAACTGACAACAGTCAATCGAATCAATACATTGGCATGATGGCAAAATTCAAAGAACAGTGCAGAAACCACACAAAATATTTTCAACACAGGAAACACTTGAACGAAACATAACTTTCTAAATACATGTGGGATCTTAAAAATAAGAACCGAAATTTTAAGATCAATTTGTCAGTGGGAAAGCGTGCTGCAGGAAACAGAAGTGGAGGAAAACGTCGTAATTTGTGCCTCGAGGAAAAACTTTACATCATGAAAGCGAACAAACAAAGTTTGCTAAACAAAAGATCGGAACTCGTTTCAAAATGCCGCCATCAAAACAGATTTAACATAACAAACAGCCGCCGTGCGAAGAAAAAAGTGATGACACATAAGGCCTCCCACACACCATGACATAATGCATACTATAAAAGAAGGACTACAGAATCAGTTCCACTATTGCCTGATGATCGCACTTGCGTGAAACTCGGAGTAGCAAACAATATTTTAAGTTCATAAGTTATACAATTCGCTCTACCACTTAAGGTATTGAGCACTCTTAGACGATTGCAAATTGCTTCATATATATATATATATATATATATATATATATATATATATATATATATATATATATATATATATATATATATATATATATATATATATATATATATATATATATATATATATATATATATATATATATATATATATATATATATAATATATATATATATATATATATATATATATATATATATATATATATATATATATATATATATATATATATATATATATAATATATATATATATATATAATATATATATATATATATATATATATATATATATATATATATATATATATATATATATATATATATATATATATATATATATATATATTATATATATATATATATATATATATATATATATATATATATATATATATATATATATATATATATATATATATATAGCAAAGTGAAAAAGGTGGTAAACTGCCAAGAATTTAGTGACGAGATACTGACGTTTCGAGCGGAGCCCTTCATCAGAGTAAGACGAGATGAAATAAAATAAATAGGGCTTATATAATGTCAAAAGGGTGTCACAGGTAGAAAGTAGCCAATCAAATGCACGGGAAATAAACTAACTAATAATTAATGAGATGGGAAAAGTTAAATCATTTGCTATTTTTAAAGTCGATCAATAAGCAGACTGAGGGGTGGGAAAAATGACAGGTCCAATATTCAAGGGGATTAGGCGATAATAATAGAAGCAAAGACTTGAAAAGCAATGAAAGTGCATAAGCTAACAATAAAAAGTTCCAAGCAAACTAAAATAATAAAAAACTTTTAGGAAGTTAAATAAAAGAAAAACGTTCGTTAAGACCAAGAGGATGTGTGGTGCCAAGTTTAAAAATGAGACGCTTTTCTTGCCGCTTGCGGTTATCGTTGCCACCGGAAATGGGAAGGATGGCACAGACTTTCATGTCTGAAACCAAATGGTTGGAGCTGTTGAAATGGCGGGCTACAGGTTTGTCACCATCATTGATCCTCACGGAACGAAGATGTTCAGCAAACCTGTCTGAAAGGCGTCGCCCAGTTTCACCGATGTAGATTTTAGGGCATTTATCGCAAGAAATGCAATAAATTATGTTGGTGGACGTGCATGAAAAAGCATGACGGATTGTGTGGTCGAATTTGGGGGCAGTAATAACTGTAGTGGGATTTGAGAAAAGCGCATGTGTTACAGCGGGAACGGCCGCAAGAAAATGTTCCCGCTGGTGCCGAGGTATTTTGTTTAAGGGCACTATGTACTAAGGAGTCACGAATGTTTTTATTACGGCGAAAAGATACCAAAGGGTTGTCGGTGAAAATGGCTGACGTCTCAGGATCATTTTGTAAAATGTGAAAATTCCGATTAATAATATTTTTAACTTTAAAATTGAAAGGATGAAATGTTAGAACTAAAGGAATTTTATTGTTTGAAACTCGTTCCAAAGATGGTTCAAGGGCGTCTAAACGGGGGACGAGAAAAGCTTTCTGAACGGCGAGGTCTAAAAGGTTGGTAGGGTAACCACGTTGGACAAAGAAAGATCTCATTTCCATCTCAAAACTACCATCAAGAATTTCATCCAAGCCGGTGAATTGCCTGCCTCTGCATCTAACCTTATACTAACAACCCCCAGAACGCCTGTCATATATTTCCTACCTAAAATCCATAAACCTAACAATCCTGACAGGCCGATTGTTTCCGCTTGTAGTTGCCCCACCGAGCTCGTTTCCAGTTTTCTAGACAACGTTATGTATCCTTTGGTTAAGAAGTTGCCTTCTTATATCAAAGATACTAAACATGCCTTGCAAATTTTCGACCAGTTACGTTTCAGTAGTTCCGATAAATTTATTTTCACGATGGACGTCAAGTCCTTATACACCGTCATTCCCCATTGTGATGGCCTTGAAGCTCTGAAGTTTTTCTTTGATCAGCGCACTAATTTAGAACCCTCCACAACCACGTTACTCCGCTTAGCAGAACTAGTGCTTACCCTTAACAATTTTTCGTTTGATGGCGAACATTATCAACAAATCAGTGGTGTTGCGATGGGCACCAAAATGGGTCCAAGCTATGCTAACTTATTTGTTGGTTATGTTGAAAAACAGATCTTTTGAACAATACACGGGTCCCTTGCCTGATTTTTTCGGAAGATTTATCGATGACTGTTTAGGAACAGCGTCGTGTTCACGTGTCCTTTTAGAGCAGTTCATCAACTTTGTTGATGATTTTCATCCTGCTCTGAAGTTCACGTGGGAAATCAGCGAGACCTCTGTGTCGTTCCTTGATATTTTAATTTCGATTAATGGTGATTCGCTGAAAACGTCGGTCTCGTACAAGCTTACTGACTCCCGTAGTTATCTTCTATTTTCATCCTCTCATCCCAACCACACTAAGCAATCCATCCCTTACTCTCAATTCTTGCGTCTTCGCCGCTTATGTAGCGACGACCAAGATTTTCAAGTCAAATCAATGGAAATGAGATCTTTCTTTGTCCAACGTGGTTACCCTACCAACCTTTTAGACCTCGCCGTTCAGAAAGCTTTTCTCGTCCCCCGTTTAGACGCCCTTGAACCATCTTTGGAACGAGTGTCAAACAATAAAATTCCTTTAGTTCTAACATTTCATCCTTTCAATTTTAAAGTTAAAAATATTATTAATCGGAATTTTCACATTTTACAAAATGATCCTGAGACGTCAGCCATTTTCACCGACAACCCTTTGGTATCTTTTCGCCGTAATAAAAACATTCGTGACTCCTTAGTACATAGTGCCCTTAAACAAAATACCTCGGCACCAGCGGGAACATTTTCTTGCGGCGTTCCCGCTGTAACACATGCGCTTTTCTCAATCCCACTACAGTTATTACTGCCCCCAAATTCGACCACACAATCCGTCATGCTTTTTCATGCACGTCCACCAACATAATTTATTGCATTTCTTGCGATAAATGCCCTAAAATCTACATCGGTGAAACTGGGCGACGCCTTTCAGACAGGTTTGCTGAACATCTTCGTTCCGTGAGGATCAATGATGGTGACAAACCTGTAGCCCGCCATTTCAACAGCTCCAACCATTTGGTTTCAGACATGAAAGTCTGTGCCATCCTTCCCATTTCCGGTGGCAACGATAACCGCAAGCGGCAAGAAAAGCGTCTCATTTTTAAACTTGGCACCACACATCCTCTTGGTCTTAACGAACGTTTTTCTTTTATTTAACTTCCTAAAAGTTTTTTATTATTTTAGTTTGCTTGGAACTTTTTATTGTTAGCTTATGCACTTTCATTGCTTTTCAAGTCTTTGCTTCTATTATTATCGCCTAATCCCCTTGAATATTGGACCTGTCATTTTTCCCACCCCCTCAGTCTGCTTATTGATCGACTTTAAAAATAGCAAATGATTTAACTTTTCCCATCTCATTAATTATTAGTTAGTTTATTTCCTGTGCATTTGATTGGCTACTTTCTACCTGTGACACCCTTTTGACATTATATAAGCCCTATTTATTTTATTTCATCTCGTCTTACTCTGATGAAGGGCTCCGCTCGAAACGTCAGTATCTCGTCACTAAATTCTTGGCAGTTTACCACCTTTTCACTTTGCTATATATTCAAAACACTGTCTATGCAGCACTCTACTGTTATACTACTCTCGGATATTCTATATACCGCTGCGACATGCCTAACCTTAAGAAGTTTCGTCAAAGTCTCCGTCACGAAATGGTAAGTTATTTGCTTCCTTTTTTACCGTCGATCAGTAATCATGCTCTACGTTTGTTTGACCTTATTTTATCTAAAACCCGTTTTTCCAGTCACGTTACTTTTATTAGTCGTTGTTTATATCGGGGGGTTATTCCGTACGGTTTTAGGTCCTCTTTTGATTTATTGTCTTTTAATCTCCCCGCTATCGATCGTCGTTATTCCCATCACATATCAGCGGCTTGTTCGAGTCATTCCCGTCGTTTGATGCGTATTACTATTAAATCTATGTCCATTAATTTACAACATACTGATGACGACATCTCGGGATGTAAGTCATCTCTCTCCCAGGTCTGCCCACCTATTTTGTTTACCACTATCGTTCAACAAATTCGCATGCTAAATTCCAGAATCTATGTTTTTCTTAAAGACGTTAAGGCGTCCAAATTGGCCAAATTGCTGGGTCCCTCCCCGAATCCCTCCCAAAGCACTAGTTCCTCTAACGAAGTCACTCGTCTAGTTTTCACTATTCCCTCTGATTTGCCATTATCTGACCCCGAGAGATCTGTTCTTGCGAAAGGTCTCAAGTTTGTTCCCAACTCCGGGCCCATCGATCTATTTTCAGTTAAAGAGGATACTGAATCTTTCTTCCGCCGCATGCGCCTCAAAGCCTTTTTTCATGATAAGCCCACTTTCAATAGCAATAAGGATATTTTCGAAGAACTCAACCCCAAGAAGTCGTCTTGGTCTCCATCCGAAGGCGATTTTTCTTCCCTTGATCTTTTCGTAAGACAATGCCGCCATGACATTGATAAATTGCACCCTCCGCGCAGAAAACAAGTTCATAACCTCAACAAAGAAGAGCTTCTAGCTTTGAATTCATTACGATGCCGAAATGACGTTGTCATAAAACCTGCGGACAAAGGTGGCGCTGTAGTTGTCTGGAGAGCGGACTTGTATCGACAAGAGGCTCTTCGTCAACTCAGCGACACCATCTTTTATACTAAGTTAAATTCCGATCCCACTCAATCTCACCAAAAATCCGTCAAAACTACCATCAATAATTTCATCCAAGCCGGTGAATTGCCTGCCTCTGCATCTAACCTTATACTAACAACCCCCAGAACGCCTGTCATATATTTCCTACCTAAAATCCATAAACCTAACAATCCTGGCAGGCCGATTGTTTCCGCTTGTAGTTGCCCCACCGAGCTCGTTTCCAGTTTTCTAGACAACGTTATGTATCCTTTGGTTAAGAAGTTGCCTTCTTATATCAAAGATACTAAACATGCCTTGCAAATTTTCGACCAGTTACGTTTCAGTAGTTCCGATAAATTTATTTTCACGATGGACGTCAAGTCCTTATACACCGTCATTCCCCATTGTGATGGCCTTGAAGCTCTGAAGTTTTTCTTTGATCAGCGCACTAATTTAGAACCCTCCACAACCACGTTACTCCGCTTAGCAGAACTAGTGCTTACCCTTAACAATTTTTCGTTTGATGGCGAACATTATCAACAAATAAGTGGTGTTGCGATGGGCACCAAAATGGGTCCAAGCTATGCTAACTTATTTGTTGGTTATGTTGAAAAACAGATCTTTGAACAATACACGGGTCCCTTGCCTGATTTTTTCGGAAGATTTATCGATGACTGTTTAGGAACAGCGTCGTGTTCACGTGTCCTTTTAGAGCAGTTCATCAACTTTGTTGTTGATTTTCATCCTGCTCTGAAGTTCACGTGGGAAATCAGCGAGACCTCTGTGTCGTTCCTTGATATTTTAATTTCGATTAATGGTGATTCGCTGAAAACGTCGGTCTCGTACAAGCTTACTGACTCCCGTAGTTATCTTCTATTTTCATCCTCTCATCCCAACCACACTAAGCAATCCATCCCTTACTCTCAATTCTTGCGTCTTCGCCGCTTATGTAGCGACGACCAAGATTTTCAAGTCAAATCAATGGAAATGAGATCTTTCTTTGTCCAACGTGGTTACCCTACCAACCTTTTAGACCTCGCCGTTCAGAAAGCTTTTCTCGTCCCCGTTTAGACGCCCTTGAACCATCTTTGGAACGAGTGTCAAACAATAAAATTCCTTTAGTTCTAAACATTTCATCCTTTCAATTTTAAAGTTAAAAATATTATTAATCGGAATTTTCACATTTTACAAAATGATCCTGAGACTTCAGCCATTTTCACCGACAACCCTTTGGTATCTTTTCGCCGTAATAAAAACATTCGTGACTCCTTAGTACATAGTGCCCTTAAACAAAATACCTCGGCACCAGCGGGAACATTTTCTTGCGGCCGTTCCCGCTGTAACACATGCGCTTTTCTCAATCCCACTACAGTTATTACTGCCCCCAAATTCGACCACACAATCCGTCATGCTTTTTCATGCACGTCCACCAACATAATTTATTGCATTTCTTGCGATAAATGCCCTAAAATCTACATCGGTGAAACTGGGCGACGCCTTTCAGACAGGTTTGCTGAACATCTTCGTTCCGTGAGGATCAATGATGGTGACAAACCTGTAGCCCGCCATTTCAACAGCTCCAACCATTTTGTTTCAGACATGAAAGTCTGTGCCATCCTTCCCATTTCCGGTGGCAACGATAACCGCAAGCGGCAAGAAAAGCGTCTCATTTTTAAACTTGGCACCACACATCCTCTTGGTCTTAACGAACGTTTTTCTTTTATTTAACTTCCTAAAAGTTTTTTATTATTTTAGTTTGCTTGGAACTTTTTATTGTTAGCTTATGCACTTTCATTGCTTTTCAAGTCTTTGCTTCTATTATTATCGCCTAATCCCCTTGAATATTGGACCTGTCATTTTTCCCACCCCCTCAGTCTGCTTATTGATCGACTTTAAAAATAGCAAATGATTTAACTTTTCCCATCTCATTAATTATTAGTTAGTTTATTTCCCGTGCATTTGATTGGCTACTTTCTACCTGTGACACCCTTTTGACATTATATAAGCCCTATTTATTTTATTTCATCTCGTCTTACTCTGATGAAGGGCTCCGCTCGAAACGTCAGTATCTCGTCACTAAATTCTTGGCAGTTTACCACCTTTTCACTTTGCTATATATTCAAAACACTGTCTACGCAGCACTCTACCTATATATATATATATATATACGTGTAGGTTTTGGTCTACGAAATGCAAAGAGTGCTCAACAACATATAGTTAGAGCAAATAATAGATTTTCGCTTACCTCAAAACTGGTCTGCTACAACTTGTTTCATCTGT
>JAYKKM010000190.1:462500-527500 GCA_035772405.1 Chrysogorgia sp. JL179-B06 | reverse complement strand
GGAAGGGGCGAAACTCAAAAGAACGAACATTAAGGCGTTTGCGTATAACGCTAGAAATCCAGTACAGTTCGTGGGAAAATTTGAAGCGCTCATCGAAACTCGGAAACGCATTGCCGTAGCAACCTTCTACGTTGCCAAGACACCGAACAGTGGTAATTTGATATCTTCAGCGACAGCACAAGACCTTGGTCTCATAAGTCTACACCTAAATAAATTGTCTGGAAATTAAGACAGGACAATTGAGAAACTTTTGATCAAGCATGAAAAAGTCTTCCACGGTCTAGGAAAATTAAAAGGAGAGACAATAAAATTGAACATTGATCAAAATGAAATGCCTAAAGTACAACCACAACGACGGATTCCGTATCACATCCGTGACAAAGTTGAACACACGTTGGAAGAGCTCCAAAAGGAAGATGTTATCGAACGCGTACCAGACAATCAACCAACGCCCTGGGTATCACGTACGAATTTGCGTAGATATGAGACTTGCCAACGAGGCAATAAAGAGAGTTCGTCACCCAATACCTACCGTAGAAGATGTCAGTTTTGAACTGAATGGAGCGAAGTATTTTTCCAAACTAGATCTTTCACAAGCGTATCACCAACTGGAGCTAGATGAAGCAAGTCGGTACATTACAACGTTCAGCACGCACGTTGGCCTTTTTCGCTATAAACGCTTAAATTACGGCACAAATGCAGCAGCAGAAATCTTCCAATATATGTTGCAAACCCAACTTCAAGGGCTACGTGGAGTCAAGAATATTGCGGATGACATCATTTTTGGGACAACACGAGAGGAACACGATTCAAATTTGGACAAATGTCTCCAACGCCTGTACGACAGAGGTCTAAGACTGAACAAGCCAAAATGCAATTTCTTGAGTAATTCTCTTGAATTCTTTGGCCAAGTTTTCTCGGAAAAAGGTACTACACCAGACCCGAAACGTGTCAAAGATCTACAAGAAGCACCCATACCAACCAACGTACATGACGTACGAAGCCTTCTTGGAATGGCCAATTATAGTAGCAAATATATTGCTGACTATGCAACCATAACAGCTCCATTACGCGAGCTTACCAAGAAAAATGTGCCATTTGAATGGAAAGATGTACACCAAGAAGCCTACAATAAAATAACGAAAGCTCTTTCATCTGCACCATGTATGGCTTATTTCGACAAACAGAAAGAAACCTATGTCACAGTGGATGCCAGCCCGGTAGGAGTATCTGGAATATTATCACAAAAAACAAAGGGGATGGAAGACCCAATGATCATTGCATATGCAAGCAGAGCCTTGACAGATGTAGAAACACGATATTCGCAGACAGAAAAAGAAGCTCTTGCCATAATTTGGGCTGTGGAGCATTTCCACCTCTACTTGTATGGAAATGAATTTACTCTGATAACTGACCATAAACCTCTGGAAGTCATATATGGCAGTCGGAAATCTAAACCTTCAGCAAGAATAGAGCGCTGGGTCCTACGTCTTCAACCATACTCTTTTAATGTTATTTACAGACCTGGAGTAAACAACCCTGCTGATTATCTATCCAGACACCCAACGAAAAGTAGCACAAAACAACAAAAGATGACTGAAGAGTATTTAAACTTCATCACCCGTAATAGTGTACCAAAAGCAATGACCATAGAAGAAATTGAAACTGCTACAAATGAAGATAAAACCCTGAAAGGACTGAGAGCAGCAATTAAATTAAATAAGTGGAACTATGACATTGTCAAGCCATATAAAGCTGTAAAAGATGAACTCACAATCACTTCCAAAGGTATAATTCTTCGTGGATCAAGAATAGTGATACCAGAATCACTACAGCAAAGAGCAATTGATATTGCCCATGAGACACATCCCGGTCTCACCAAAACAAAGGCTTTAATCCGAGAGAAAGTTTGGTTTCCTAACATAGATAATATGGTGAAAACTACAATTGATCAATGCATTCCATGTCAAGCAGTGGGAAAGCCATCGCCTCAAGAACCTTTAACTATGACAGAGATGCCAAAGGGGCCATAGGAAACTGTACATATTGACTTTTATGGACCCCTTCCTTCAGGAGAATATTTGCTTGTAGCAATTGACAGATATTCGAGATTTCCTGAAGTGGAAATAGTTAGATCCACAAAAGCATCGACAGTAATACCGAAGTTGGATAAAATCTTTGCAACACATGGTATTCCAACAACAATAAAGACGGACAACGGTCCACCCTTCAATGGAAACGAGTACAGTCGCTATCTAGAAGCACTTCGAATAAAACCAGAATTCTCAACACCGAAATGGCCACAAGGGAATGCAGAGGCGGAGAGATTCATGCAGCCATTGGGCAAAGTGCTAAGAACAGCAAACATTGAAGGCCGTGGCAACAGGAGCTCAGCAGATTCCTACTACAATATCGCACAGCACCCCATAGTTCAACTGGTGTACCACCCGCAGAACTGTTGTTTAACCGAACAGTGAAAGGGAAACTGCCCGTTTTACACAAACGGAACATTGTCAATCGACACAAGCTAGCTCGCAAGAATGAAACATACAAGCAGCAATACAACAAACAGTATGCTGATAACAAGAGAAATGTCAAAAAGAGTGACATTAAAATAGGAGATCATGTTCTAGTACAACAACAAAAACAGAACAAACTAACTGCTAACTTTAACAATATACCATATGTTGTGACACACAGGTTCCACTCACGTGTTACAGCTCAAAACGAAAACGGACACATTGTTACAAGAAACGTATCACACTTTAAGTTGATACCAAAACCGAAGAATACAGACACAGACGATGATGATGACGATGGTCCCAACAATAACAACAACACTAATGAACATGACGTGAACAATACAAACAATACAGTACGTAGATCAGCTAGAACTAGGAAACAACCAGAAAGGTTTGGACAACCAGTTTATACTTGACATATTGTAAATAAAGTTGATATTTAAAAAAAAAAAAGAGTGATGTAATAATCTTACGTCATAGTAGTGACGTAACGGATGTATATATAGGAGCGTGAGAACATGAAGGGACTCTCGAGTAGATTAGCGTGCGAGTATGTAAAGTATAGTGTGTTGTGAATAAATACTGAAGAATATTATAGGACTCTTCTACGTTTTGGCTTTAACACTATCTAACGTACTTTATAATACTGAAAACGTTGATCAAGAATCTCGTTTGGTGTTCCTAAATACATCTGTTTGGTTTACTCGTCGATGCAGAGGCTACAAATTACGTCGCCCGGTGGTCAAAATATCCAAACATGGACAGATTGTTCTGGCTCTTCCAACCTTAAGCCTTAGCTATGGTATTTGCAAAAATATTCTTTGCTGTGGTGATGTTCATCCACAACCATCTGTACGGACAAACCAATGTGTACCTAGTAAACCAAGAATTGGGTATTCTTCTATGGAACTTCGTCAATTGAAACCAGAAACTTCAGTTATCCATTGCTCGAATAGCACGATTCTAAATACTCTCAATATTCATGGCTTACTGAGAAGCGTTTACGATAACCGTAATCAGTGATAGCCATATGCGTAAAAACAACTTCGTTTCTTCATTAAGTCAAGATCGTCCACCTTTGTTAACCGAAAATGATGCGGAACCGCGTTCGCTTTGTGATGCAAATTTACACTCGATTCCAGTTAGGATTACTTCCCGTCATTGTTCTTCACCTTTTGAAAATGGAACAATAGCCTTTGATAGCAATATGCGTAAAAACAACTTCGTTTCTTCATTAAGTCAAGATCGTTCACCTTTGTTAACCGAAAATGATGCGGAACCGCGTTCGCTTTGTGATGCAAATTTACACTCGATTCCAGTTAGGATTACTTCCCGTCATTGTTCTTCACCTTTTGAAAATGGAACAATAGCCTTTGGTAGCAATATGAGACGTCATTTACTTTATAACCTTCGGAGTATAAGGCCAGCTAACCCACCATGTGAAAACAAAATTCAATTACCCAGCTTTTTAAACGTTAATGTGAGGTCTTTGACTACACAATTTGACGAGTTTACTTTGCTATTGGGCCAACTTCGTGTCAACATCGCCGCTATCTCTGAAACGTGGCTACATGAAGACATTGACAGTAGCATGCTTCAATTAGCTGACTACAATCTTTTTAGACTTGATCGTCCTGTTAGACGTGGCGGGGGGGGGGGGGGGGGGGGTTGTGCGTATGTATCTAACACAATTCCTAGCAAACGCCGTGCTGACCTTGAGAACGCGTCTTTTGAATGTCTATGGTTATGGCTTAGACCTTTTCGCCTTCCTAGATCTGTCACTGGTATCATCGTTGGCATTTTATATAGTCCTCAAGATAGATCAGCCCAACAGGAACGGGATCTCGTTTCTTATTTAATTAATACACTCGATGGTGTTCGAACCAGCTACCCTGACTGTGGGATAACCTTATTGGGCGATTTCAACAACCTCGATATATCCAACCTTTTAAATGATCATAACTTATCCCAGGTCGTTGTCAAGCCTACTGGGGGTGCTGCTATCCTAGATCTGATAATTACAAACATGCAATCCCTATACAATAAGCCAGATATCCTTGCACCTATTGGTACTTCCGATCATAATGTTGTAACTTGGTCATCTAAAGACAGTCGTGGTAACGTATGTAACAATTCTACTAAGCGTCGAGTGCGTCGGTTTCCTCAATCTGATTGTGACGCTTTTGGCAGATGGCTGTCTACTCATGACTGGAACTTCTACGAACCCTATCTCTCTGCTGATGATCTGACGTCGTTGTTCACTTCAACAATATCTCAAGCCATTAATTATTTCTTCCCTGAAAGAACAGTGAAATTACATAACACCGATAAACCATGGATGACAGCTTCTTTGAAATTAAGCAGACTCCACATAATAGAGATCAACTGTTGATCTCTATTCTCATCTGTGCATGATGATATATTTTCACAGAATAGACATCAACTGTTGCTCTCTATTCTGTTATAATATATTATCATAGAGATCAACAGTTTATCTCTATTCTGTGGAATCTGCTTGCTACCTTCTCATCAAGTCCGTATTCAGCTTTTGCAACAATAACAAGTTTTTACGCTGCGCTTGTAAACTATTTAAGAGGCCGAGTATATTGCAACGACAACAAAATAGCCATAGGACTTAAAATCAAACCTCATCATCTTCAAGTTACTTTAAAGCGTCCTCTCGAACACCCGACGCAAGGAAACACTCGTAAATATCACGATAAAAAGCCTATAAAAATACAGAAAATAAGTGTAAGGACAAAGTTGAATTTTCAAAATTAACTGAAAATGTGCGCAAAACCTCAACATATTTCACACCAAATTTATATCGGTAACGAAACAATATCAAAACATGATTACTAACCAGTAAATCGCATAGTTATAATATTAAGTTAGTAGTGATAATTACCTCTGTCATTTCGAGTATTGGTTGCGTTGAAAGAAAATTATTCAAATCCAAACGCGAAGTCGAAGGATTCAAGACAACTGCATGTGGGGACTGGCGAAGCGATTGGAGCTTCAATGCTTTGTCGGATCAAAATTTCCTGTATTCTGATTGGTAGAGCCGCAGGCGGACCTCTGCGAAGGCAGTGCTTGCATTTGTGTTGCTAAATTAAGCACACCGTCATTGTCGCCTGATTGGTTGAAAACTCATTTAGTTGATCCGATTGAAATAAATGGTCAATCACAAAGATACGAAATATAAAAATAAATATAAATAGATGTTCACCTTAGCTTATAAAATAGTATTTTCGCGTACCTTATAGGTAGCCTATTACATGTTCCAATCGTGTGTTACTGAGAGAACATTTAGACTGAGACCCGCGATTCAAACGCCAATCTGGGAACCAATCTGATAGGTCATCTCTTCACTCAGATACATATCAGATACATATGCATCATGTTTAGTGCATATGCGCTGTGGCATATGAGGCCATTGCCCGTCAAATGAAAACTAAAGTACCGGAAAGTCCCGTTCCAGTTTGTCGTATGACTACACAGATTTACTAAGTAGTTAGTGTGTGCCATAATAATAAACTGCTATTCAGCATACATGCATTGCGTCGATCGACTTCGAATATATATTTAGACCTATTTTTCTAGAATGTTCCATTGTAACTATAGTGCGACAAATTGTCCTATTCAGGTATTTATAATTTGAAAACATGACCCAACTAATATCCCATTTTATATTTTTAATTTATCCCAACTAATAAATTGTTTAAATTCTCTGAAGTCCACTGCTCGACTGTCGCCAAGATTTTACAATCATTAAAAATTTCTAAAGCAGCCGGTACCGACAATATACAAGCCTCTATGTTGCGAGACGGTTCTGAAGAATTAGCCTGGCCACTATGTATGTTGATCAATGCTAGTTATCACTCGGGTATTTTTCCAACTTCTGAAAAATGTGGTGAAGTGATCCCAATTTTTAAATCTGACGATCGGTCGTCTTTCGATAATTACCGACCTATATCAGTCCTAAACGGTGTTTCGAAAGTAATCGAGAAGTGTACTCAGCATGCTGTTACATACCTTAACGATCATATTCGACATAGAAGTTGTTGTACCGGAGCTATATACTTAGACCTAAGAAAGGCATTCGACACGGTAAACCACGCCTCCCTTCTAGGAAAATTACACCGCTATGGAATTACAGATACCGAACATCTTTGGCTGGGAGATTATCTGTTTAATAGAACACAATATGTGTCCTACAATCAAGTTAATTCTGATGTGGAGCACGTTTGTTATGGAGTTCCCCAAGGATCTATTCTTGGTCCTCTGCTTTTTGTCTTACAATCAATGATTTGCATTTGATATTAAACAAAGGTAACATCTTGATGTATGCCGATGACACTGTACTCTTCTATTCGGACACTAGTACTGCAATTATTCAGAAGGTCCTCAACGCCGAAGTGGATCTCGTCCATCGATGGCTGGTATCAAACAATCTCATAATCAACTTGAAAAAGGGCAAAACGGAATTCGTATTATATGGCTCACCTCAAAAACTAACTCGCCAACCACCATGTAATGTAATAATGAACGGAACACCCATCAACCCGAGATACTTGGGTGTTACTCTTGATAATCATTTAACCATGTCTGATCATGTGTCGAACGTTTGCAAAATAATGTCTTCTCGATTGAGTCATCTTGCACGAATTCGTCCGAACATAAATCCGTATGTTGCTGAGAATATCTACCGAAGCACGATTAAGCCGATTATGTATTACTGCTATCCTGTATACCTTGGTTTAAGTAATTCTGCCAACCTCAAACTACAAAGATTGCAGAATCGGGCAATCAAAATCATTGGTCCTAGGAATGGCATCCATGATGATGTTCTAACTATTCGTAATCGTCGTGTTGTAGACGTATTCAAAGGATTACACTCGATTGGTCCATGCTTACCACACATAAAGTTTGAACGTTTCAATCATGGAAAGGACACGCGAAATAACAACTCGCGTTTAATTGTACCAAGATGCAAGACCGAAGCTGGGAGAAAATCTTTCTTGCATAAAGGAGTATTGCTCTTTAACTCCCTTTGTGAAGAAATAAGAATCGAAGAATCTCTGAATATTTTTAAGAGGAAAGTCAAAACGTATATGGTTTAAGTCATAGAACCTTATCTCAATCTCCAAGTATATACTGCTAGTATGATTATAGTACTTTATATATTCATACATGAATTGTATTTAGAATTAATATTTATATGTATTTATAATTAATTGAATTCTTTTTTAATTTCTAGTTAATTCACAGGTCCTTCATTGATAGCAGGTTTCTTGTACCTGACGAAGCAAACCTGTATAAAAATGTTGATTAATAATAATAAGAAGAACAACAACAACAATAACGTGCGTCTCTACAGAGATGACGGACTTATCCTGCTGAAAAACACCACCGGCCGACTCGCAGAAAGAGCGAAAAAAGATTTGATAAAAATCTTTGAACAATTCCAGCTATATAGACATGTTTTGCTCATCATTGCAGTTATGGAAAAATCTGAATGTAGAGTGATTATAGCTTTAATTCACAGACGTTTCGCCTAAAAATACTTGGTTTCAAACACAATACGATTATATTGCTAAAATGTTGTAATTGTAGGAAGTCCTATGGGAATAATAAAATACGTTAAAATGTAAAATGATAAACAAACGTAATAAAAATTAATAAAACTAATTGAAAATACGTGTATATCACTAAAAGTCCTCTAGTTAAAGTTAATTATGTTATTGGATCTAAACTCGCATCGTTTCTCCAGGACCGTATGGTTGTAAAGTACATAGTTGTGCACTCCAGGTAGGCCTCTTGTCAGCAGACGTTTGTCGCAGCTATTTACGTCGCTTGTATTGTCAATTTGTTCAATGCTAATAAAGCTAAAGTCTTGAAGATCATGCGGCTCTCTATTAAAATGAACGGCCGCTTCACACATTCTTTTCTTGGTAGTCATAGATGACTTGTGGTTTCTAAAACTGACTTTTAGTTCTGTACTAGTGGATCCGACATATTGTTTCGAACATTTGTGGCAAGTAACAAGGTAGATGATATTCTTGGATCTGTAGTGAATATATTGCTGGATAGGGTATCTAGTTCCTGTTTTGGTACTGGCAAAAGAATCTTTTGTGTAGTTTATACATAGATCACATTTATTTTGGCATTTGAAACAGCCTTTACCATTCTGGGTTTCCGGTGGATTTTGGCGGTTTTTCGAAGTAACTCCAAAATGGTCTTAGGCCTTCTGAATGATGGTTTATTGATCCTACAGGAAACGTCTCAGCTAATTCTGGTGATTCGTGGAGCAGGTGGAGATTATTTCTAAGTACTTTTCCGATGTTTAGGGAGTGTGTGATTGTAGTCAACTACCAGTGGGAAAAGGATTTTGTTTTGGTTGGCTTTTTGTTGAAGCAGTTCCTCTCTAGGTACTGATTTAGCTCTGTCAAATTGTTCACGTACAACCCCTGTTTGTTGAATACTTTTAATATTTATTTTATTTTATTTATTTTAATAACTTTGTCATACACATTACAAACATAAATACAGACATTAAGACAATAGGCTTAGTTCCAATTACTGCAGCTCCTGCAAAGCAAGTATAGATTTAACAGTCACTTTAAATATACATAGCTATATACAACACACATTAAATACAACAGATTTACTACGATATATACTAAAGGCAACACGATGGTGGGTTCGTAAGGCTTCGAGCTGTGTTTCATTTTAAGCATATGCTTTTTCATGTTCGTGAGTTGTCTATGTCATATGTGTTGTTAAGTGCGTTAATGTAGTAGTTGAATAGTAACTTCCTAAAGTTTGAGAGAGTGATGTTTTTTGTTGTAATAGTTTTTGATAGTATGTTCCATGTTCTTGTTGTCCGAATTGTGTACGATTTTTGGTTTGATATTTGTCGCAGTCAGGGTTGGATGATCTTGTTGGTAGGGTGGTCTTGTTGAGGATGTTGATGGAAGTCGCAAGTAGTCGTTCTTCGTATTTAATGTCACAAAGGAAGGGTAGATCCATAATGAATTTCGAAGCCCGTCGTTGAACACGTTCAATTCTAGATATTAGTTCTATTGACTGTGGAGCCCATACTTGAGATGCATAATCCAGCTGTGAACGGACTAGAGAAAGGTATAGTTTTCGTCGTATTGGGGAGTATTTAATGTTCTTGGTAGATCTTCTGATATACCCCAGCAGTTTGTTGGCTCTACTGGTTTGCTGAGCTACTTGCTTAGACCATATCAGGTTTCCTGTCACCCATACTCGCAGGTAACGTTCACAATCTGTATTTTCCAAGATGATATCTTTTAATTGGTATGGATACTCAATTCTAGTAAATTTTCTAGCTATATGAAGGGTTTTGCATTTTGATATGTTTAGATGGAGACTGCAGGCTTTGGAAGAAGATATTTCGAAGTTGTAGAGGTTATTTGGTAGGGAAGCTGCGTCGGCTTCTAAGTTGATTTATTTGAAGATCTTGGTGTCATCGGCGAATGCTACTAAGTTAGAGTTTACAACAGAGTTAGATAGATTATTGGTGTATAATAAAAAAGTAACAGTCCAAGAATGGAACCTTGAAGTTCCCCAGAAGTCACAGGTAGTGGTGTAGATGTTGCACCAAGTACGGTAGTTTGTTGACGACGATCTTTTAAGTAAAAGCCAAACCACTTCAGAATACTATTTTCGAAACCAAAGCAGTAATTATTCGGTACTTCTTTTCTCGAAATCCTCTTCGTTGTAGCAGTTTCGTCTAATTCTAGTGGCAACTCCATACGGAATGGCTTTCATATAATGGAAGGGATGAGCACTGGATCGTTGAAGGTACACGTGATCATCTGTGGGTTTTGAGTATACATCTGTTTGGATGAAACCATCAACCAACTTCAGGGTCAAGTCTAGCATATTTAGTGATGTTTCGGAATAGGCTAAGGTAAATTTATTGGTGGGATAAAATTTAATGGAGGTATCTTAATGACATCTTTGATGTGTGGATACAAGGCACTACCAAGCTACTGGAATTCACTGATTGATAAACTCTATATCCCACCATTAAATTTACCTTAGTCTATTCCGAAACATGACTAAATATGCTAGACTTGACCCTTAAGGTGGTTGATGGTTTCATATATACTCAAAACCCACAGATAATCACGTCTACCTTCAACGATCCAGTGATCATCCTATCCATTGTGTGGAGTTGCCACTAGAATTAGTGAATTCATCAGCACTAGGCTGCTCGATCGCTTACAAACGGGTGCTATTTCTTTCTGGGGGAAAATGCGTGACATTCAACCTCCACCCAATACTACCACTTAATGTTGAACGAAACGCAGGTTATCTGATGACGCCCGCTTTCCAAACCTATCGATGACAGACAAATCATTCAAGTTCGATAGTGTTACCCAAATTCCCCGTATGTAACTACCTGTAGATGCTCTTATCATACTATTTTAGACGATAAGTTTTAAACGATCATCTGCTTTTGACCTGCGAAAACCACACCTTTTTTTGAATCCAGTAGGGGGTTGGTTTTTTGTTTACAATTCCCTGCCATTTGTCTGGAAAATGGCATCCAATGTCAAATATGGGTCTTATATGGCATCCAATGTCCTTGCTGTTTTTATGTTGACCTCACTCAAGGGGCTTATACTAACTTTCCCTCGATGGACAAACGTAACCTAGCTACAGCGAAATCTAACAATGGCGTAATGTTGGATCAAAGGAAGAGAAAAAGAGAGAACTGTTTAAAGATTTGAGTAAAAATAGGCTTCAAAGAAAAAGCACGATTCATTTCGAAAGACAACTTATCAAGTGCTACGTTTGCTAACTAGTCATCGAAATTGGACCGATATTTATAATAACTGAAGTGACTTTCGTCATCTCCACGTGAGCTAAAATAAAGACATATTGAAAACAAAATCTTATTGTCTGCTTAAATCAGGATCTGAAAGCTTAAAGTGTCAGTAAACCCAAAACCTTTTTTTTCATAAATGTATACAAAACATACAGGTAAATGATATTTTAGATTTTTTTGTGACAAATTAGCGCTCTTTCACGAAACTGTGAGGGTCCAAAGTACCCCATTTATTTATGAGTATTGAACAAAGTCGCGTGCGTTAAGAAGACTAGGGCGAGAGTTCGATGACGTACATGCCGGAAGATACGTCGGAAAATATGAGAGCGTTCTATAGAAAACATAGGTAACAAAATGCTGATCGATGCGTGTTGTTTGGTTGTGGGAATGATAACAGCAAAGACAGCAAAGAAAGGGGAATATCCTTGCACAAAATCGTGAGATCGTAAGCCAGGAAATGGAAGCCCAAGCTTACCGCAAGGACTTCCCCGACGAGTTGAAGGACAAGAAGACAACGAAAGCGCTTCGCCGGGGAGAGAGTATTTGGCGCCGTAAAGGCAACGTTGTTACCGCGGTATGGAATAACCGTAGCCAGTAGCTTTTGTTAGCACACAGTGGAATGTACGTGGAGAGGAGACCGTCAGTCAGAACATCTATCGACGTCCCAGCACTTCCTGTCGTTTCGCTTTATAATAAAAACATGAGGGGAGTTGATAAGTGCGACCAGTTTCGACACTATTATAACATTTCTCGTCGAGCAAAGAAGTGGTGGAGATATCTTGCGTAACCACGTATCTTGCGTAGCCGTTTTCGGTTTATTACAACCAGACTGAGCTCGACTCGGCAGTTTCCACATTTACACCTACAAAATATTATGTATAATATCATAGGAGTTTGATCTGATGAATACGACCATAAACCATTACATTTACTTCTCAACTTTTATGTTCAGTATTTGGATCTAGAAATAAATAATAGCATGAGCAGCATCTGCTCGTCTGTTTCAATTTTTATTTGTCTTCTCTGATAATCCGCTATGCACTGCTCGTCTGCTCCCAAACATCGTCGACATCAATCCTTTCCACATGACTAGCATCGAAGTCGTCATCTTGATCTTCGATCTCCGCTTCATAGTCTGTTTCATCAGCGCTGCTAGCACTCAAACTGGATCCAGAACTGGTTTCCGAATTTGTCAGAGTTAAAGTTGAATCGGACATTCTTAAAAATCCTAACTTAATCCCGAAGTAAAAACAATTTCGCTGACGAGATCCGAAAGACTATCAACGCATTGCGCATTACTTGCAAATTGATATGCTTTATATATTGCTTCGTTCCGGTATGTACGTCATCACATAGCTCGACCCAGACTTCTCATCGCGCGACTATATTTCCAGGAATGGACTTTCCAAACGTCAATAAAACAGGGTTAATAATCAGATTTCGACACATTTGGTTTTTTATACGACTGTTTATATGATCGAAGTGTCATAAATGGAAAAAAAACTTTTGGGTTTACTGACACTTTAATATGAACAGGTTTATTACCTTTAATTGAAAGGAAAAGCAGCGTTTTGAAAGGATTATAAAGTTACTGTCACAATAGGATATGGCGAATTATTTGTTGGATAATAGATGCTTGCCGATGGATGAGTCACAAGTAATCATTGAATCGGAACGCCATTGGACATAGCGAGAACCGCACTCGCAATTAAATTCATCCAACTAAAGAGCCATTCATAGGGCATTGCAAATCTCTGGTTTAATTATGCTTCTGTGGATAGGTAAAATCATGGAATACTTTTTTGCGAGTAAAGTTAGACGTATATTTTCAATGAGAATGATTCTATAGCACCAACGCCTAAGGGACCTCTATCTGCTTTTTCGAAAAAGCTTTCTTATTTAGGATAACCATTCACCTTCTAAAAAGATTATAGGAGAATATCTTTCGAGTACGATTAATAAAGCATTTAACTAATGCCACCTTCAGTTGTCTAGAGCTGGAAGAATCAAAGCGAGTATAAAGTCCAGTGAAAGTAGAAGTATTTTCAGAGTATATCCATGTTCTTTATGGACCAAAACATCCAAAAATCGAAGTTGTAGCATGTAGAGAGTTTAAGGTGACTTGATAGAAATTTTTTATGAAAAATTACATTCCCACCCTAAAACGTTTCGCAGTGTACATTTCTGCCTTATTCTAGTTCCCTGAATAGCTCTAGTGTCAGTGCTGATAATTGAAAAGTTTTACACTTGCAGCATTAAATTATATCTGAACAAATCACATTGATTGTATTATGTAAAAGTAGGTAACCCCCCATGCACTATAGAATGAAAGGATGCCACCTCATTAGTATTGTAATAGAACACTAGACAGAACAAAGAGCATTACGTACAAAAAGTAATTAGTATTGTTAACTTGACGAACCAAACAATTGGTGTGACGAACGCGTTACGAACACATAGCACGCCTTTTTATTAAATATTCCGTGTGAGGGATGGAATTTCTCTAAGCCAGCTCTTTCACCTTTTACTATTCCTAAACCTAGTCTTGTGTACCTTTGGGATCACCATCCCTGACTTCGTATGCTTAGGCGGCGCTCTCTGTGTTGTTAACGAAAGTAATTAGCATTAAGAAGTTAAAGCGTTAACCCTAACATGTTCCACCTTCATAACCCTAAATTTAATTAGTTATTTATTATTCAATTATTTAATTAGTTATTCCATCCGAACCATTCAGATTTCAATTCCGACTCCTTGGCTCTCAACCTGTGGGTTCAGCGTTTGACTGAACCTGTGTTTTACCGCATCTATACAAAGAGATGAACCCAATAATTTGGCCGTATTGTGGCTTATCTCGCTGTAGTGTACATGATTCCTATGAGGAAGAAACCCTTCGAGAGGTTTTAAAATGTGTGGCAATAAAAACTAAACTAAAGCGGTTATTACGTTCAAAGCGTTGCTAGGTTGCCTGTAGATAAGACTGATATTTGCATATTTCGCCCGAGAGCACATCTAGAAACAATGTTGCATGTATTTAATGAGTAATTAAAGGAATAAAACAAAAGGTCATCACCAAATAAGTTTTCCTGGCAGAAGAAGTATTATCTCTAATAGTTTTAAATTGGTTTACTTGAACGGTTTTACTTCATAGAGAACGACCGAGCGAGCAGTTAGTACGAAGATATAAAGCGGGCTAACTAAACTTGGAAGCTTGAATAAATTTGTCCACCTGATCATAGAAAAAAGCGTGGGATGGCTTTAAAGGATAATTAAGGGATTACATGCAACTCCACAGACAAAAGAGGGCACACGTATTTCCATAAACACAGAATAAATAGTACAATATTGAGTTTATTAAGAGATGTTTATTTAAAGTTACAAATACTAATATGGTTTACTTCCAAGGGAATACATGTATCTAGGCGTTTTAATTTTAAAAGTTTTTCGATATTCTTCCTGGTCTTCAACCGTTAATGTTGCCACATTTTGTTCTGAACTTTTGTGCTCATTTTGTCAAGAACTTTCCCAATCATTAAAGAAGTTTCGTTTAAGCTTTGGTTGTTCTGTCAAAACTGTAGTTTTGGTGTATATAAATATGCTTTATGTGTAGCAAGAACCATGTGAGGATCGCACGGGAGGTATTCTGTAGAATCATATTGCGTTGGAGTCTTTGGGATATTGCGTGTAGTTTGAAGATTAGTTTGAACTGGAAACTGGTCGTGGAGTTCATTTTGGAAAGGCAAAAAACGTTGAAATTAGAGTAGAGTATATTCTTTACATCTGATGTTAACTGAGGGTCTGTGTAATATTATGCATCTGTTCAGCCGAGTTGTACATAGCGTTGAGGAGGGTGATTGTTGATACGATCGCTTTCGAGTATAGCGGTTCAGATTTGGTTGGTCAGCGGTATTTTCGTAGGGCATTACGTTCGATTTCAGTTGATATTGGTCATTGGTTTCGTATGCCCGCTTTCAGGTCTTGTTGACCAGCAGTATTTTCATCTGGTAGCACATTCGTTTTTAATCGATGTTGATCATCGGTAGTCGGTTTTAGATCAAGCATGAGATATCCGTTTGGAAGCTTTGTCGCTTCCTCGTAACTTTTCATAAACTCTTGGACATGGCCAAGGTTGACTTGTCACGCTAAGACTGAGATTTGTTGCTTGTCCCATGGAGATTTGAAGAGTACGATATAGTGAGCATTGAAGCTGATATTTCTGGTTTCTTTTGCCTTGATGAAATATATTTTGAACAATATAGATCACAGACAGATTCCGATGATGACCCCCTTTTGTAAATAGGTCGGCAATATGTTAATCTTCCCCTGACTGAGCCATTAGATCGTCGACAATGACGAGGCTGCGTTCAGAGACATCTAAAAAGTCCTTTTCGGCGATGTCACCAGGTATTCCTTCGTTGAGCTCAATGCCTGGTGTAGTATTGATCATATCCAAGTACATAAGGTTGCCACTGGCCATAGTACCAAATGATACGTTCAGGAGGGTCACTGATGGTTGCTTGAGCGTTTTCCAAAAGCTTTTTCACCCAAACGGTCTTGCCACTTTGAGTACTATAGAAGCCAAATGATGTTTCTCAGGAATGTTCTGTGAATTTATATTATCTTTATCTTTATCTTTATCCTTATCTTTATCTTTGTGGCCTTATCCTTGTGGCCTTATCCTTATCCAGAGCTAGCAGTCATGAGCAAATGAGTAAATGAGTAAAGAGTAACATAAAAGGTGTACATTTTGGGGTGACCTCGTCATTTATACGTTGGCGATCGTGCAGAGAAGAAGCAGAGAGATTTTGTTCGTCATTTCTGTTTATTCGCATTCTGGAGAACAGCAGGCGCTTCTTGAGATAACTATACCACGAACAAGTTCAGTGTATACATGACAGTATCCTTAATGTTTGCAAAATAAAATAGGAATTACCTCGGAAACGATCGAAAAAGTGAGAACGTACGAAACCGATATAATTACTTTAGTTGATCCTGGACGACGTTTTATGAAAAAGAAACAAATACTGGTCCAGTGAGGAGGAGGATTTCTCGGTTCTAGAGTAAGTCGAAACCATGGACACCAGCGAAGAAACATCTCCCTTTTGCAATGATCAACGCCAGGCCCGCCCAGAGGGGAGGGCAACTGGGGAAATTTGCCCTGGGCCCCCAACTCAAGAGGGACCCCCGTTTACTTTGTAGAGAATCGGTAGACGGTAGCCAAGAGGCTGTAGTTGAAATTATGAAGTTATCAAATTGTATTTTCTGCTTCTCTGCGTTAGTGATTATTTATTTTGTCCTTATTTTGTACATCTTTTACGTCCTTACGAAAATTTGCGTTGTCATTTCACATGTAAAACTGAAACATTTTCGCGTGAAATATCCTTACATCCGTAAAATGTATGCGAAATTTTTGCAAAGGGGGCCCCCAATTATATATTTGGTCCCGGGCCCACTTTAGTCTCTGTGCGGGCCTGATCAACGCAGTCAGTATTATCCCATTTTAACAGCAACTTGATAAGGCTTCAAATCTTCTCCACAGTTTTCTTATATCACATGACATTTTGACATGGAATACGCAAGGGGAATTACAATGGTAGAGCTATACTGAACACAAATATTGTCAATCTGATCCAATATTGTGTATCGGAATACGATACCGACATCCCCAAACCGCCTGGCTTAAAGGCCAGAATTCCAAGTCAATAAGAATCTCATTGAAAATCCTTAAGTACTTGAACTTAACTTGCACACGAAGGAACAGATTATACAGATTCGAAATATGAAAGCAGCGAAGAGAGAATCGTGGAGAACTCGCAAGATGACATTGACGAAGATCACAGTCGATACATTTTTGATTACTGCATGTGAAAGCTTAGATGACTGGTGTACATTTAGCTATCTGTCCCAAATGTTTATGGCAAGACTTTTACAACAATACTCATCAATGTAAATTATGTGGCTTAACATCACCTTTGGCTATATCACACAGTATTGTTTTCTATACTGCATGTCCGTATACTATATAGTAACCGATGGCACTGGATATAATAATATGATTGAGCTTAAATCATAACAACGATTTGTAACTTTAAATAAACATCTTAATAAACTTAATACTGTACTATTTGAATTATCCTTTAAAGGCTCCCACGCTTTTGTCTATGATCAGGCGGACAAATATATTCAAGCTGCTAAGTTTAGTTAGTCCGCTTTATATCTTCATTCTAACTCCTTGCTCGTCCTCTATGAAGTAAAGCTGTCAAGTAAACCAATTTAAAGCTCTTAGAGATAATACTTCTTCATCCAGGAAACCTTATTTTGTGATGTCCTTTTGTTTTATTCCTTTAATGACTCATTAAAAGCACACGCCATTGTTTCTACATGTGCTCTCAGGCGAAAGACTGATTGACTGCGGGAACCAGACTTGGGTGGCATAGGCCAGAACAGATCGCACAACTGCCAGATACAATGTGCAGCGGATCTTTTCATTATTGATTTCCGAAGCAGACCTGCGCAGAAAACCAAGCATTTTGTTGACTGTTGCGCATCGAGCGAAGGTGTGCTTTGACCATGTTAGCGCACTAGTAACTCATATGCTAAGGTACTTCTCGTCTGATGTAACTGCGAAGGTCCTACTCTTGATTGTATAGGGGTATTCTGTGGGGTTCATTTTCTGTGTAATTCGCTGGCACTTGCACTTGTCTTGATTAAAAGTAATCCCTGATGTAGCAGACCAGTTCTCTAGACTACTTAGGTCTCTTTGTATCAAATCAGCATCTGTGGTAGAATCGACGCACGATCCTCTTTCCAATAAGCTTATTATAACATGAAGTCATCGGGATTTTAATGTATCTTTTTTCACCATATTCTTTAATCAATTTTGATTATTTATTTTCCTCTTCCAAAAATAATATGTAATGAATTTTGAATCTTGACATTTTTCTTCAAGAAATGTGTCCAAACACTGAAGTGCATCTGGGTTTAGAAGGGAAGAATCTTCCATTCTTTGATGATTTGATATAAAATAATAATCCCCCCAAAAAATTTAGTTTATGTACTTTTAATAGCATTATTATTTTTTCTCTAAAAGAAATATAAATACATTAAATTTTTCCTGCTATTCTGGTTTTGAACAGTTTGTTGCAATAGAAATAATCTACAGTGTTTCCACAATGGATCTTTGCACAAAGCTGTATGTGGATACACTGTATATGCAATAAACTGTACATGGAACTGTCTTCAAGAAATCATTTACCTCAACTTTGTGAAAACTCAGTGGACAATGGAAATTATTTGTGTGCAAGTTCTTTGGGAAAATAAAATACAGTACTTTGCAGTGGTGTATTCCCAAATGACAACTACATTATATGTGGAGTCGTGTACATGTGTAATGAACTATAATACATCGCAGAGAGTATTGCATTCTCAACAAGAACTGAAATAAAAGTT
This sequence comes from Chrysogorgia sp. JL179-B06, assembly GCA_035772405.1. Lineage (NCBI taxonomy): Eukaryota > Metazoa > Cnidaria > Anthozoa > Scleralcyonacea > Chrysogorgiidae > Chrysogorgia > Chrysogorgia sp. JL179-B06. The sequence continues at coordinate 508,666 of JAYKKM010000190.1, read as the reverse complement.
AGACGATATAAACAATGGATCAACAATACCAGAAGCATATCTGTTATTTCTGTAATTTATTTCGTCAGCGCTTTGCTTTTCCATAACATATCAGACACTTGCGATTCCACTGACAGCTTTGCCACAGTATTAAACAAGCATGATTTATAGTGGCAGTGATTTATCAGAAATTTGTTGACCAAACATCAACTATATATTCATAATGTATGTATACTGTATATGCAGTCAAAAGCCTTGCCAATTATATTCAGATAAGTGATAGTTATTTGTAATTTAAGTCTGTTGCATTTAAATATAATTAAAATAATTGAAAACAATGTGTACATACTACAGTATGTCTGTTACAATATATATAATCAATCCCAGGGTTCATTTTGGAAATATTATCAATAATTAGGCGTCCGATGGCTTTTGAGACAGCACTTCCCTTGCGATATTTGTCATTATTTAAGCAAGTTAGGTAAATTTTCCATCATATCAGTTTTGGAGTGAAGATTAATGGCTATGGTTATATGCTCAATATGGTGTGTGCTGCTATATGCCATCAAATCACTGAATTCAAAAATTATCTATTTAATAGTATTTATAGAACCATTTCATAACAAAAATAGGTGCAAAGATTTGTTTTTCAAAATCTCTTCTTGAGTTTTGCAATTAAGTCATATTGCCTGAAATTTACCTACAGTCAGTTAAGATTACCATAAAATCATTGAAAATACTGAGGTAAATTGGCGAGGTGTTGTTGTGTACATGTCTTTCTAGTAGAGTAATCAAAAAATACCAAAACTCGTATCCCTGAATTTCGTAAAGGGTTATATGTTTTGATATCTATATATTAGACGATGGACAAGTGCATGAATCATCGAAATGCGTTTTGAGGAAACATTTAACAAGTTCACAATGTTTTCAAATTTCAAGAATGTTTGCCTTTGAACTTTTTTTGATGTTCAAACGCAGACATTACTGCTATTTTGCTGCTTCTCTCAAGTATAGTGTTTGCAGCTGGTAAGAACCTCGACGTTCAACTATTTTTTTCTGATATTGTAGGTTCAGCTTTCAAATCATAGTGGATTCATGGGTGGTTTGGATAAAAATCAGTCCACGGGCAATACAGCTGCGTATTATGGCAATTCTACAGTCGAAATTATGTTTCATGTGGCAACAAGAATGCCCGTGTCAACCGATGAAGGCGGTTTTATTAAGAAGGTATTTGCTGTAGAGCTATTTTATTATAGATTTTGTGTAAGTCATATGTGACCTGAGGGGATATTGTAATATCCATAGTTTTTTGCTTATATACATGCTTCACAGTTCACATTAGCATGATATTAATCGCATAGTTAAATAATTAAGGCACTTCTAATGAACCTTGCAATTGCTACTTTGTCAGCACTTTGTCGTTTAAAGTGCCTGTGACCCCAAATAGAAAAACAGCAATGCTTACATGGGTCTGCTTATATTCATTAACACATTGCTGATGACATCAGAATAGAATATAGGTCCACGGCACACCTATTTGGACTGCCACCAAGTTTGTACAACAGATTATTCTGAATGAGCTTATATCTACCTCTCAGTTAGTATATGCTTGCGCTATCTGTATAATGTGCTGTCTTTAATCATATTCAGAACTTGTCATTAATAGTGTGTCAAGTGATGTTAAATAATTTTTGAGGTCGAACGCGAATGCAAACTAGATTTAAATTATCGTTTACTCTCCTGATGTTATTGTGTTAAGGTGTAATTGAATTAGGAGTTGTTTAGACTTTACGATAATGCTTGGCATAAGAGTGAGCCATCTGATCAATGAGTGTGAAGATCAGCACAAGATTGAAGTTGATGACCAGAATTAGAACATGTTTAACTTTAGAGGCAGCAAAATAAGTATATAATGGACTGATTTTACCTATATTTGATTATTGTGATGTGGCATGGGCACAACTATCACAAAGTTGCAATCAAGAATTACAGCGCCTTCAAAATCAAGCTGCACGAGTTATCCTGCAACGATCATCATCTGTTGAAACTTTTAATGTTTTGAAATGGATTAGTTTTGAAAGAAGAAGAACAATGCATGTCTGTATCTTCGTTTTTAAATGTTTAAATGGCTTGGTGCCTAGTAATATAAGCGAACTTCTTATACAAAATCATAACATTCATAGCCATAATACAAGGAGGAAAAAAGACCTACATCTTCCAAAAATCAAACGCGAACTTGGCAAAAGAACTCTTAGTTTTAATGGACCTTTAATGTATAATAAATTGCCCACTAAAGTAAAAGAAGCATCTTTACTTTCTAGTTTTAAGACTCGAATTAAGAAATATTTATATAATTGACAATTTTTAACTTTTAAATTTCTTATATAATTTTATAGTCTATAATTTACATTTTGTCTGAGTTATATCTTTTGATATACAGTATGTAACTAATATTATGTAACTTAAACACAGGTCCCTTATGAATACCAGTCTTGTAACTGAAGAGGCAAACCTGTTTAAATAAAGTTATCCTATCCTATCCTATCCTAACCCTAATTAACCCCAACCCAATCCTAACCGCTAATCCTAAACGTAACCATTACCCCCACCTACAGTTTCATCCTAACCCTAAACCCCCTGAGGGTTAGGATTAGGGTGAAGATTAGGGTTAGGATTAGCACTAGAAATACGAATACACAATAATCCCCTCGCTCGCCTTTTCTACCACTACCCCCACCCCACCCCTAGAGTTTCTTTTCCCATCCATGGTCCCCAGTGCCCAGACCGCGTATTTATATTTTGTAGTCTCTAATACACATACTTATTATATTACGGAAACGAGTCGCCAATGGCGGCTAGCGTTTCTGCCAAAATATTGTCGAATTCAAACGGATCATCCAAAACTACTTCCTTGACGAACCTTGACGCTTTGAGCCACGAGAGCAACATTAAATTCAACGTGTCAAAATGCAAAGTGTTGACCCTGTGATAGAGTGACTTAATTATAGGCATAGCGAGTGTTTTGAAACTTGAAATGCATGGTATAATGGGTGAATTATTAAATGCAATGTGATTCCATGTAACTAACTATAGTGCTAGGATAGAAAGAATATTTATATAAATTTACCAGAACTCTGAATCTGGCGAAAAGGAGTGGTGTTAGGCAACCTAGATACTCTATTTAATGGACACACCTTGTCAGGAAAACTGATACCTACAAGACCTTGGTGAATCTTATAGAACATAGTCGCTTGATATAATAACCTACGTTGATCCAGCAAAGCCCAGCCTAGGTAGTCAATCATAGGAGAAAAATGACTGGTCCTAGAGTAATTATTTATGGTGAATCTAAAAACTCTCCATTGGATCATCTCTATTTTATCAATATTCCTTTTAGTATAGGATTCCATACAGCGCCAAGAAAGAAATGACGGGAACGAAATTCCCAGTGTTTTATGATTACAATCTTTGGTCAGACGAATTGCTTTGCGTCCAACAAGAGAACGATTTCGGTTTTATTAATTCATTATTTTACAGCGATAAATATTTTACACTATTTTTACACTATTGTTGAAATTCCAGTCCTGCAAGTTCTTTTGATGGATGGATTCTACTCCTGATACCGCATCTTAATCTTCTCTCTTTTAAACACTTTCTGGCAGAGGGTGTCAATAGATAACCCTGTTTCCCTCGAAATTATTTTCAACAATGATGAACAACCCCTATTTTTTGTTGGAGTCATCAAACAACAGGCGCTTTGGTTGGAACATGCATGTTTGCCGCCCTTATCAGGTGTGCCAATTACCTGATTTGCATCAAAAATTAACTCTGAGACGAACTGATTTGCAGATTTTGAGAACATCATGGTTGGAAACGACAAAGGAGTGTAAGTTTGGTTTACATCTAAATCCTCATCGGACCATTTGCCAGAGAAATCTGGTGTAGGTCGCGTTGGTTCAGTTCATTTGTGCCTCTGTGAGTGTCCAGTTTTGCACAGGGTAGTATAGTGTAGACAGGACAAAAGCTTGTAGGAAAGCCAGATTTTTTGTTGAGTTGTAAGTTCCTATGCTCACGAAATTATATCTGACTCAGCTGTATCCGGCCCACGTTCCGTCTTTTTCCGTATCCGGACCTCTGTCGCGGATGTTGTTCCTGCCGGCGGAAATTTAAAAGTTGTTTATCAGTTTGTCTCGCCTTCGTCGATGGCAAGTAACCTTTTTGAAAACACTAGCCGTCGAGTTTAGATGTACGATAGCCATAGGGGCAAAACACCCAATTCCACAACACAAAACGTGCTAGCACATAAAATTTGCTAAGTAAAACGATTGTGAATATAAAGAATGCAGGATGCAGAAATGAAGGTTAGGAGTACTTGGTTCGTATTCGCAAAACCAAATGAGAGTCATCCCACCTGTTTTTTATTGTGATTTTTGCCTTCTGGCTTGTTAAAAAGACGTGTCTTGTTGCTGGCTTTTCGTAACGAAAAACAGCGAAAATCGTCAGAATAGTCAAAATCACTTGGAGAATGCTCCTCTTTATCCATGTTAGCTGAATGGCTTCACTGAGCTTCAGTGAAAGAAATGTTACGTTATATTGTGTAATAAATTTCAATGGTAATAGGCATTTTTTTTCGAGGTAGGTAATCTTCGAGTTAAGCCCTTCGAGTTAAGCCCCCAACTCGCCCATTTTTTCCTCGGAGACGCCCATATCTCTCCAGGGCTTAACTCGATGAAGTGAAGACTGTTTTCACCCTTCAAGTCAAGCCCCATAAAAGAAGGGGCTTAACTCGAAGACAGTTAACGACTTAGACGCCAGAGTTAAGCGCCGACTTTTGAAAGATGTAAACGAATGGCGTGAAAATGCTCGTAAACGGAAATTATTAAATTTTTCAGTAAATCTTTTTAAGTGTAAAGATAAATTTTGCTCTATAGTCGACTTTTTCTAACAATACTGAAAAATAATAGATAAAACGTTCTGTGATTGCAATTTTTATTGTAACAATGTTTTATATCTGCATTATTTCGACTGCAATGCCCCTTTCCTAAGTTTGAAAAACTAGTGAATTAGGGACAAATGCAAGAAAAAAAATTGGTCTGATCACTGCTCTGGGATCAAGTCCTACATTCACACAACCGACGTACTGTAGGGTAGCGATATTGCGCCTCACACTTGTATCACCTATTAAACAGGGTCCTGAAGGGGGGTCTAGATCTCATTTCCCGACGTACACAATTTAGAAAATTCCACTCGCCTTTAAAATCCCAATCAGATTCTCTCTTTATTAAAGTTTTCCCATTCCCAGTGGCATTTTAATCCCATTCCCAGTGAGGAAAAACCCTGAGAATCCCAGTTCCCATTTTACCCTTCAGGACCCTCATTAAAATCTCCTCGTGTTCAGGGTCCAAAATTCCAGTTCCACTCACCGAGATCCAAGATGACGCTGGCGAAATATCTGCCAACGGGATTAAAATTTCCCATATGAACAATTTGTCCCGCCAGAATAAAAATCTTGAAATGCGCATTCAAACTATAGGGATAGAGAACCACGTATAAATAGCCATTAATAAATTCCCAGAAAGATCAAAGATGCTACTCAATGCGAGAGAGGGCATCAAAAGGTCACTATAGAACGGAAATGCGAATAATAGACTTTGTTGTTTTCGTGCCTTGTGTCAAAAAAATAGAGTGACGAGAAACCGTTCCTCAGCCCGGTCATTCAGCTGGCCTTATGCAGTGATCAGAGCGCCACGTAGTCTCGGGTTGCTATAAATAATATAATACTGCTATATTTGCATTATACCGTAAACTGTTTTCACGTTTGTTTACGTTTCAAAACTGTAAATTAGACTGACAAACATGAACGTTATACAATGTTGTCACGCTGAAAACAAAGCGTTGAATTTCCTCTCCACAAACTTTCACTTTGTAATGGTAGCTTGCAAATAGCAGTACGAAACCTGTATTGGCTGTAAATGTGACATGGAGCGCTTTAAGGTGGAATTTCTAAAGGATTCCCTGGTTTTTGAATGGGAAAACTGTGCGTCAAAGATTCGTTGTTTGCGTCCTGTTTCTGAAGTGTGCAGCCTTTTTAAGCAAGATTGGAAAACTCTTGAAAGAGCAGAACTTGAAAGAGTTTACAAGTAAGTGCTATAAGCTAAATAATTCAGTGATTTTACATGCAAGAAAGTAGTTTTGGTATAATTTTACGAAATGCGATGGAAAGGTTGTTATTCAATCAATTAAATGCGACGATTGTGCGACATCTAAAACAGTCAGGGGAGTTACAGTCAATATGGAATTACCGTCCGACGTATGGAGTCTTTGGAGTAGCGTGAGCAAAATTTATTGTACCGATAAAAGTGGCTTATAGGTTTTATTTATTTTTGTTTGTTGGTCTTGTTTTGAGATAAACATTAATTGTATCACAATCAATTGAAGCTATGTTATGCCATTGATGTACAGTTTCTGAAAAAGGTTTGGCTAGTGTTTCAGTGACACCTGATCGTTTTAGACGCCGCCGCAACGTAGCATCAATCCATCATAGACAATACAGAAGTGGTTGCATCGAATTAAATGCATAAACTTCCAGTGAATGTTAAATCAATTTTTGTAGATTTCGTCTTCTTGTTTCAGCACATTTCTAATTCGTTTGCACAAGCTATTAAATTCGTCAGAATTACAATATTAAATTCGTCCTGTCAAACGAAATTACATTGACGTCGACCCAGTAATCGACAAATTTATATTATGAATTAAATTCGTCTGAATTAAATGCGACATGGTAAACTAAACAACTACTGAAGACTGAAGTATTTAAAAACGCGTGCAACGCAATCAGATTCGTTTCTTTTCCATTTGCAGGAAATGGCTTGCGAAGTATCATACAGACAAATGGCATGCTTTGAGTGAGGGGGAAAGGGACAGGGTTTCCTTCATCATAAAGGTTTGGAAATATTTCCTTCAAGTTTTCAAAGGTTAGGATAATTCAATGAATGCTAAATTATATTTGTGAATTAACAGGGTTTGTACCAGTCTTTATTTGAAAGTCTAGCTTTCAATTTCAGTGGCAGATAGGTGACGGCGCGCGCCTCCACTTTTGAAAACCGGTAAATAATTGTTTTCTGCTTTTTAAGAGTGAATAATTATAAGCACGATTTGTTCTGGCTAATCCAATTTTCTTTCCAAACTTTGGTTTGTCTTTATAATTTAACATGAGCGCCGAGAGTTAATAAATGGCTTGGTGACCGAATTTCGTGGCGAAAATTATTTTCAGAAATCGCCGGAAAAGCACTTGTAGACCTTTTCCCTCCACAATTTGCTGACAACTCGAAGTCAGGTAGATAAATGTCATGATCTATACAGAGCGGACAAAAGCAGCAAAATTTGCATGAATGTAGCTTAGGACATAACAATCAATATTAGGACCGGTGCCCAGGTTGATCTCCTCTTGGACTCATTTTGTGTGGTGGACTCATTAAATAAAGCCCAGTTTTTAAAAGATATTCTTTAGACTGGTGCCCAGTCTTCACTCGGACTTCCAAGATGGCGGCTCTGGTGTCACTACATGAACAGTAGCTAGGTACACAGGGAAAATCGCTAAATTTTGTGTCATCAAAATCAAGTGTATCTTTTGTGATGAGGGGAATGGCGTTGGTGTGCTTCATAACTTTTCCATAATTGAAGCCGATAGAAATCTTCGTCGCATTGCCACGGAGTTAGAAGACTTCCATCTCAGGTGGTGATTTGATTGCCATTGAGGCGAAATATCACATGAAGTGCTTGACAAACTTGCGAAACAACCATAGGGCCTTAAGAAGAAGAAACAAAAGTGCAGAGTTCTTGGAATGTGAATAGGATGATAAACTTAACGAATCAAGGGCATTTATTGAGTTGATCGACTTCATCGAGAATTCTGTTGAAAACGGAACCCTGATCTTTGTACTTTCAGGCACATTGTATGAAAATCGTTTAAAGGATCTTGGAGTCGCAAAGTCAGTAAATCGATTTAGCGAGACTTCTCAGATGATATTGCCATTTGGGCCAAAGCTGCAAAGATAATAATAAGAGATGAAGGCTTTACATTCTCCGGCGCTTTTCCTCTCGAGTACCAGGAACATTCTGTACCAGCAAGTCTCAAGTTCCTAATTTCGATGACACTCATGGACTAAACATGAGGGATCAAGAACATAAAGAATCTCAGCCATGTCTCATAATTTGCCAAACCATTGTATTTAATAGCAAGAAACGAACATCCAGTTCTCTACGACACTCCGCAATGCGCGAACCACCTCTTCCGATTTACATAGGCTTTAACGTCCATTCACTGACAAGATCCAAGACACTGATAACTAAGCTGTACCAACTGGGTTTTTTCATATGATGGAATAATGGAGATCAAAGACTGGCTGGCCACTGCAGTCACTGAGCGGTACAAGGAAGAAAATTATGTGTATATCACACACCACTTTATCATCTTCTTATGTATAATTTTATTGGTGTACTAGGGCAATCTATGATAACTTGTGGTCCAGCCAATCCGATGCCTAACTGCAATCACAAGGAAGCAGATACACGAATTGTTGTTCACCTGCTTCGTGCCTTGCACACTGATGGTGCAGTCACAGCTCGTGTGAGGACTGTCGACACAGACGTTGTGGTAATACTCGTGGGAACGTTTTATGACCTGAAAGCGGAGAACCACAATGTGGATATTTGGGTTGCATTCGGTATGGGAAGAAACTTTAACTTCATCTGCATCAACAACAAGATATGTACTTCCTTTGGCGAGCAGAGGTCATGTTCCCTTCCTGACTTTCATGCTTTCAGTGGCTGCGACACAACGTCTGCATTCAATGGTAAAGGCAAACGGTCTTCCTGGCAGGCTTGGGAGCTGTGTCACGAGACCGTGACACCTTCATTATAGTTCCTTTCTACCCATCCATTCCAACAGCTAGGGACTGATTCGAGACGAGAATGGATATCCATTCTCATTCAAAACATATGTTTTGCAAACACAACAGAGCAATCGAAAAGCTCCCTCCTACACAGGTAAATCAAAGAGAGAAAAAACAGAATTTATTAAATAAAAAATAAGATAGATAACTGGGAAATTAAGGAAAGATTAATGCCAATGTCTGTAATGTCTTTAGAATTCTCTACTGAAACACGTTTAAAGGGCCATCTTCCAAGCAGGTGTCTGGACAACAAGTAACGTGAGCAACCAGGATATTCCTTCCCCCACAGGATTCTGCTGAATAAAAAATATTCCCACGGTTTATCATCAATGTCGCATTATTTTTTTGCCGCTAAATTACCATTGCATGCTATAGTATATATAGTTTTCGTCGAAGCTTTGTTGACTCGAAAATTGATGTGATTTTTATACATTATAAACTGGACACTTGAATTTAAAAGTAAAAAAATAAATGCATAAACTGCTGTGCTGCATGCTAACAGTAAAAATTTTCGAACTTTTACTTTCATGAACACATTTATTTCTTTAAAAACCCGCCTGCACAGATCTTTTTCGCTTCTACTCATGATAAACCGAGAATTTTTCTCGCCATTCTGGCCTTGCATAAAAATGACCGCATCTTTTCTGATCGTAAGTAACTGACCATGGAGCCGTCATTTTTACGAACATCCGAGTCAAATAACATCGGAAGTAGTGACGTGACGATTAAAAATCACTCAATATTTCACCCGATTTTAGGTCCGCCATTTTCCCACGACCACAACTTTGAGAAAATAGATACTGATAAAGTAAGAAACTACGAACCCTAAATAATGACGCCTTGAAAAAACACTACACAAATATCAGAACTTAAAAAGTAAGTACGTTGAGCTCATGTCCCCAATTTGTTGAATGAAACCAATGAAATTGCATTAAATTCTAGAATGACGCATACTGGACTCTGATAAAAACATTTTGAGGAAGATTGAGAACTGGGATTGTCTTTTATGGATGGAAATGTCAAAGCTACTTTCCATTTGCGATAAAATTAAGACGGTCAAGGGATTCGTCAAAGATTATGATGATGGCATATTTTGGGTACAGCAGCCAGACGATGTTCTTGTTATACTGCTAAATATTAAGAAATTGTGGGAAGACGTGCTTCTGGTTGTTGAAGAGGCTATCAAATATCAAGAATGTCTAAAAATAGTCTATTGTGAACTGTAAGTGTCATTTCTCAACTCAAAATTAAACACAACCAGGAGGCCGTAAGGGATGGATCATTAAATTTTTCAGGGGGTGGAGTTTCTCCTTGCAAGTAGTTTTTTTGCGGATGATACCTCTGTTACTTATTTTCAATCTAGTTCATTTGGCTGTGCATAATCTTTTTTCTGTGGCAATCCTTTGCTCGAAATTTTTGGTGTTGCCCACCAAAAAACTTCCTGGGAAGTGAGTACATTTCATGCCCTCCTATGGATCCTTTCCTGAAAACAGTTTTAGGCAAATAGATCTAAATTTATAGCATGTTTCTCACGTTTTTTTACTTTGTATGCTTACACTGTAGGCACTCCATAAATGGTAGACTAATTCTTACAGGTGAATGCTTTGCATGTGCACTCAATGCAAGTTCCATGAGCTACGAAAACGCAAACAAAGCACAAACCAAGGAAGTTACTGCATTGTCTGAATTGCTTTCTAGAAAGTACGGAAAGAAAATATGGAAGATTAACCCTTCTGGTTATAGCATGGTGGAGGCATGGGAGATAACATCGCAGCTTGCTCTTGGAAAAAATACAATAGTACCTACACAAGCTTGTCACAAGCTGCTTTGCGTGAACTGCGTCAAAAACTAGACCTTTACGGCCTAGTAGGTGATTATGAAAACGAATTGGCCATGTATGAAACTCTTGGGGGCTATACGAAAGGGGCGGTCGATTGGCTGCCATTTGCACTAGTAAACGTCACTAAAATGAAGTGTACTATCATCCAGCTGACCGAGGATGTAAAATAATGTAGTTTAACATTGTATCCGTTTAACCATGATATAAATATGGACTATGTTGGACCACAAATTGAGTTGGTATTCTCGCGTTTGTGACGTCATTACGATATTGCAGTCAATGTCGAATTTAACCCCACATGCTTGAGAGAGCCTGAACTGAATGACGAAGGTAAGCGACGACATTTCTATGTTGATTCCATGTCTTACTCGTTAAAGCCTAAACAATTTTTGTGAACTATGTTATCCAATGGTAGGTTGTAAAGCGCGAAATCTGTCGGAATTGTCGAAATTAACACAAAAACGTTTTTTCAAAAAACTACGAAAATAATTAATTTTAATTAATAATCACGGTCGTGTTAAACAATTGAAACTGAGACAGAGGCATTGGTTGTAATGAATTGTGGCAAAAAGAGATAGCGCAAGAAAGTAGTTGGACCAGGAGGAGGGTGTCCTATCCGGCGGCCTGAAATGGGGATCGCCCATTTCAGAGAGACATTGACGAAGTCTGAGGGGTGCTCAGCCCTTGTAGGTCAAAAAATGCCTTAGCCCATCCAAATTCTTCACGTGGGTGAAGTGTGTGAGGCACAGCACTTCTGTGAAGTGGTAAGGATGTCACCACTTCCTGCCACTCATTAAGTTATAATTAAATCTTAAACTTGTTTAAAGTTATTTACAACAATTACTTCTATGATATTTAAATATGCGAATTGTTATTACAAAAGGGATGTGGTGTGTGGGAGAAAAACTCCTGCTTAGAGAACGCTTTTCTTGTGAACTCTTGCTCTGGTTGTGACAGAATGATCACCGCCTCTTTTGCCGAATTCACTTATACCGTTGCCTCAAGGCGGAATGTTTTGGTAGGTATTATATTTTGATAAGAGTTTAGGTTTGGTTTAATCTATTTCTTAATCTACTAATTAGTAGATTAAGTAATAGTACTAATTAGCTTTGTCTGAAGTGGTTTTCATTGCTTATCTTGCTTTTGCACCTGAGTGTACTTTTATGTTTGACATGTGAGAAACAGCGGCTGCTCCAGGCTAAGCGATTGTATTATCTCTCACTCCCTTTTATTGACCTTAATTTATTCAATAACAAATTTATAATTATTAAAATAAGACCATTAACTAACCAATATTTATATATGTCAACATGAATTGTATGCCATCTTAGTATATTTTGCTTGCATGAAGTTTAATGTTGTTCGAATATTTTTTTAATTTTGGTGACAGGTGTATTTTCAATAAAAATGTTCTCTTTTCTGTAAAATCATATAATTCTATCGTTTTCTTACTATCTATTTGAGGAACGGCAGAAAATTATATATTGGTGTCAGTATAGTATTGTCTACGGAGGCACTAAGCTGCGAGCCATCCTGTCTTGCTAGGTCGCATATAGTTTCTGGCGCGCATAATATATGAATGAATTTAATCATGCCTAGGTACCGGGTTTTCTTGAGTTGATCAGTAATGTAGCTGAGAACTGTTTTCCACGTAATTATGCTCATGACACTCACCGCCTACGCTGAAATATGACGAGACATTTTGAAACGGTTGACAAGTTCGGGGATTCTTCGGCGATCTCAAAGAGATTCTCAAGAAATATACCAATGCAAAAAAAATGCTAATGAATGTCAAACTTAACGAACCATTTTACTCATTATACTGATCATTACATTATCAAACTGAATGTTCAAATCCTGAAGTTGCAGAATTTATTTCAAATGTTGTAGAATTTAATGATATTTACATGTATTTGATATTTTGAGACATAATCAACCATTGTCACCTAATTGTATCAATTGCTAATCAGACCTTCCACAATTGACTAAATTATTGGATTTACCTCTGAGATTGTTCAACTACAGACATAAAAAATATTATTGTGTAGTTGTATAGAATTCTAGATACATACATAATAGTTACCTTAAATTCTACTCCTCAATATCAGGAATTTAATAGGAAAATCGGTAAAAGATCTTCATCACTTTGCAAAGAGCAAATCCGGTTGTTTAGAAAAATCTGAAATAGTCAACAACATTATTCTTCATTATTCTACTGTTCAGATAAAATTGAATGGGGTGGCACCGCTGCATATACAACTGACAAAACTGTTAAACTGATCGAGATAGAAACCGACAGTTCCGAAAGTTCGACGACATATTCAACATACCTAAATCATCAGCAGCAGAAGATAAAGATGACGACGCTGATCGACAAAACCGCAGTCGATTTCACAGGAAAACAAAAGACCCTTCTCGAGGGAAATCGAACATGTCAAAGTGGCAGAATGTTGACGTAAGTCATGTTCAACAAATACCATTTGATATCAATGGATTGGTGGCCTATCGGTTAGCCTTTAATCCAAAAGAACGAATGCGAAGCAGCAAAGATGGTAGACCATGGCACACCTGGGTAACATTCAAAAGAAAGGGATTCGCCGGAACAAGAAGAAGCACACGTTACAAGGGTGGATACAAATGCGAAAACTTGAAATGTCTTTTTCTAGCTATGTATAATAAAAACAACCAAGGCACAAGCGAAGCTAGCAGTTGTCATGGACCATACTGGACACGACTTTCTGTCCACCGAATATTGTTTTTTCGACGGCACTTTCAAACGATGCCCTGGATTCGTGACTCTTGGAGCGCATGTCTACGTTGAAATTTTACGAAAAGTCGTCAAAATTGCTACAATGGAATGGGAGAATGAATCTACCGAGACAATGATGATTTTCTGAGGGTTTGAAGACGTTTTGGCAACCTTTACTGGCCAGAAAGACTATATATTCAACCCTATAGGATGGGCTGTCGAGGAGCATGGTGGAAGCTGGGCGTCAATTCGAGTGGTGTATGGAGAACGTGCGGTTAACGAGAGAACTGTTAGTTGTGAGTACCATCTCAATCAGTCTGTTGTGCGCCATGCCAAACACTTGCACAGTTCGAAATCGCAACAGAAGTTTAAAGTGTTTGCGGACAAACTACTCACTTCTGCTACAACCAAATGTTACGAAGAAGCGTATTTGGAACTCAAGAAATTCGTGCAAACAAAGCCCAAAAAGCGTGGGTTCTTAATTACGTGGCTTGAGTGGTGGAACGACAGGAAAGGACACTTTGCGAGAGCGTTTAAGCCAGTTGGTGCAGCTCCAGTGAACTTGTCGGAAGTTTACCATTCCGGCTATGCTACTATCGGACCTACTGGTAGCATTACATCTTGAAAGATCTTTGGAACGTTTTGGACAAGGAGTTAAGTGTCAGCGGGTAGGTCCATCGGGGACGAAACGGCGTAAGAGAGACCATGCTGCACAAAGTAAGCGTGCTAACGAATATGCCGATGTCTTATTGGAGGAGGACATCTCCTATTATGAAACACCAAATATATCAACCCACAGGAAAAATTCGGAAGGTAATAATAGTGGTGTGACAGATTGCTGCAGTTCGTCATCTGAAAGCAAAGTACTGTAGAACGGAAGAAAAAGCGTAAGACGGAACAGAATGAACGAGGGGAAAGGTTATTCACATTATTATCATCATCTTCACCATCATTGTTATTATCATTCATTTTCTGTTGTTTTTGTTATTATTGTTATTGTCATTATTGTTGTCGTTATTATTATTATTATTATATGCAGTATATCACTTACTTATTACACTATTTACAACATTAGTTACATAGTAAACATATATAACGCTATTTAATTACAAAGTTATGTAGAACAGTCCTAAACATTCCGATCAAAGTTTTTCTTTCTTTTGCACATTTTGGTAAATTACTCCCATGCTATTTTACTTGAGATTTGGATTTGATTTTTGGAGTGCAAAATCTGCTTAATACCGCAGTGGTTATAATTTATATTTATACTGGCATTGAACAGGCTGGTTATGCATTCCAAAAGGTCGTTACTCCTTACTTTAGACACAAATATATTACATTATTTTTTCTATAGATATAGACCGACACGCAGCCTTTTAAAGTCCCTTAAAAAAGCTCAAGAGGATGGAAAACACTTTATGCTGCTGGAGAATTTTTCCATTAGTCCAACGGCGATTTAATTTACTTTAAAATGGAAACAGGCAGAGTACATGGTCAACATTTGTACGAGACCGTGTTGCAGTTGTCGTTTTTTACGCGCAATTCGTCAAGCCGAAAGGTCTCCTGCAAGCACATCATCTGGGTCATGATGAGTGTGCTAGGAATTCCAGAGAAAAGTGACCTTCTACAGCAAGTTGTCCTATAAACCGAAGCAGAAATCAAAAAAATATTGGAAAGCGCACCTGACGAAAGGACAGTACAGCGTCAGTCGTTGGCCTCAAAGAATGATGTCGTCTGCATCGAAAAACCACACTCCAGCATCTGAATCACCTTCATCTGTGATACTGACATCTGTAGAGATGGAATCTATATTCGAAGGTAAATCCTCACAACCTGAGCAGATCTGGCAAGCAGCAAAAAGCGACTAACGACTAAAGGCATCGTGTTGTTTGTGCAAAAGTACCATGCCAGCGGGAAAAGTTTTTATTTTCGTCCATGCTCTATACATTCCGCGTGGTAAACGATTTGCCGTTAACCGTCAACCGTCAATTTTACTTCTGCACAGATCCTCAGTGTGTTCAAAAGAAGCCATTTGCCAGCAATCTTGAAACACCACCAAACATGATCAAGATTCAGGATAATTCACAGCTGTCATCAGAAGATATTTCTCTCCTGCAGCAGAGAGGACTTCCAATATATAACTATAAATAGTTCACATTAAAACTTCCCTGGCTGGTTATGTATATGTCTATTAGTATTTTCGCCACATTTAAACTACATTTAAACCAAAGCTACATTTAAACTAAAAAATGCGATATATACCGTAGCGAAAGGATAGAGCGCATCTGACAAGACGCAAATTCCGTAATGCGACCTCCTCCACATGCGTTTCTTTCTGTTTATTTCCGTTTCCGTCCCAGTCCCCGCAATTTGTCCCGCCCGCACCCCTCCCGCCCGCGCCCTTCTCGCCCAAAAACTCCTGCGGAGGAGGTTGTCTGGTGCGCATTAAACCAGGTCCAAAGAGCAACTTATTTTCCAATTGTCACCTAATGGTTTATAAAACGCGCCTCTTCAATCATAGTCACAAATGTAAAGTTATTTACCCAAGTTTGAACTTATAGATGAGGCGGAACCGAAAAGACACTTTAAAAAACTGCATTTGACTTTCTTGCTGAAGAACGATGTTGTTCTGTGCCAAGAAATTCGAGGACATGAAACCTTAAACCGATACCAAAAAACCTTAAACCATTCCCGATACCAATTGCGGTCATCACCCGAAAGCACTTTGTGGGCTTGAACTGAACAAATCGAGATTTATTCTGGGGTGTAATAAATATATATATACTTATATCATTTGACGTGCGGGGACTACTATATATGCCTCCTCGGGTTTTGGCCCTCTATTTCAAGCTACCATTGAAGGCCCCGTTACACGCAGCATTTTTTCGTGCAACTTGCGTCGCAAAAAAACAAAGTTCAAGTTGCACTTGCACTTGCATTTTTAACATGTGACATCCTCCAAATTGCTCGTGCAACCTGAATTTTTCTTTTTTGCGACGCAAGTTGCACGAAAAAAAGCTACATGTAACGGGGCCTTAAACGTTAACTTTTTTTCACGTTTCAAAATTGGACGTTTGTGAAGAGAAAATTCAACGTTTTGACAGCGTTTTCAAATGTCCACACCCCTATACTTTGTTCTTGGCGTGAGAACATTGTGTGACGTTCATGTTTGTCACACTAACTTATACGTTTGAAACGTAAACAAACGTGGAAAAAAGGTTTACAGTAGCTTGCTGATAGCAGTAGTGCGTTAACAGAGCATAAACCGTGAAAATGTTTATTTTTCTCTCCACAAACGTTCACTTACGTAAACAAACGTTAAAAAATACATGGTTAACGGTAGCTTGCAAATAGCAGTAATAATAAAGTATGAACAAGACTGACTCCGTATTTTGTGCGAAATATAATTGCAATCACATGTTTCTTTTATGTTTGTTTTATGATTGTTAATTGTTAACGTTGTGTTGTTTATCAATGTGAATGGAATATGCACCCGAATGGTTCCATCAAAAGTCGATTAGCACTAACCGTGGATTAAAAGTTAAGTTATTTCGATCTTTCAGGTCGATCGTTTTAATCCAAACTTCACATGATAAATAATCAATTCATAGCAAGTCTATGAAACAAAATTTCACTACTGTTCACTAATCCACGTTAAGCTAACGTTAAAGTTACTATTATTAAAACTATAAATTATTTGGTAAATGGGTTACCTTGAAAAGCAACTGACATACAAAGCAAAATTTATTCTTGCACTCATTCATTGAAAACATCGAATAATTTTGTATATGAGCCTGTCAGTTGAATTTTCACGCCATTCGTTTACATCTTTCAAAAGTCGGGGTGTAACTCTGGCGTCTAAGTCGTTAAAGTGCATATACGAGAATTTTCAATTTATTTATAAAAATCGGCCGTATCGGGACGATTCTAACGATATATAACATATCTTAAACGGATAAAAACTTCTCAAGATATCTTGTTCCAAACATGAGTTTTTCAAAACATGGCCGGGAGAGAAGAGTCTGAGTCCGAATAACGCTGATGACGTCAAATCGGGAACGAGCTGTAAGACGACTACAGTTGTTTACTTGGTTTTACCGATCCAACTGCGGACAAAATGCCTTAGCGATGCGTTATATACGAGTGTTCCAACAAGACAGTCCCTGAGAATGGTATAATACTGCATAAGATACCTTATTCTGGTGATTTGAGAGCGGAGGCAATAGAAATACGGCAACGTTGGATAGATTTTGTTAAGCGTAAGCGCGCAAAATAGGAGTCTTTCAGGTCAAGCTGCGTATGCTCTAAATACTTCAATCCAGACGATTATGTATAGAAAACTTGGTTTGCCAGAACCAACGAAGGCCTACATTCCGTGGCTAAAGAGAGATGAAATTGGAATAACCTCCTATAAATACCCGTATTTATCGCAGATGATCGCGAAGAACTTTCATGGCTAGCGGCAACAGCGATACGACGCAAGGTGAGAACATATTTTAAATCATTTTTATCACAAACAATAAGCCACTATAAATAACTATATTTACTATAACTTTATAACAGACCAAAGAAATATTGTCATTGAACATCTTGTCACCAGTTACAGGCACCGACTGACTTGGTAATTAAATACATCTGCTATTAAAGCCACTTTTCCATATACAGTTTTAATACACGAATATGTTGAAACTGATGACAACTCATGTGCTTACTATATTTATCTATTTTTTTGTAATTTACAAATTATGTTTGTTTGAAGTTTGATGAGCATCATGAGTCAATGCAATTGGAAACAGAATTAATTACATAATAACATGAACAAATTGTCTTTAGGATTACTAAAGTATTTTAACAAGTTTTTTTACTTTGTGTTATTTTGTAGTATCTCAAGTTGAGGAAACAACACAAAGCCAAAGAACCAAGCCACACTATACCATATATCACCACCCCGTGCATGAAGGGTCATAAGAATGTTTTAGATTGCCCAAGGCAATCAATATAAATTTGTTATAAATTGTGTTATACCAGTCTGAGTCATCTTCCTCAAAGCCTGTAAATTCATCCCCACTTGTTTTAAATTTTGTTCGAATTGACTGATACACAGATGATGGTTATAATATTATTATCAGCCTTCCCAATGTACCATCATGGATAGTAAATAGTCTATTTACTATCCATGGTTATGGTACCATCGACAAGCTGAGAGAATAAATTCTCTATATGATATTGATCGTACAAACCTCAAAAAGTTTAAATGTTGTGTCACTAGATAGAAATAAATAAATAAAAAGCTAAGCTCCTGTTCCTATGCAATTATGAAAAGTTGGTGGAGAAATTATTGACTACTGAAGAGGGACAATATATTATTTTAGTTTAGGAGGAATTAGCCCAAAAGATACATGACCCTGCAAGTGATATTTACTGTACTAATAGTTGATGTGTACCATCATGTGCTACACATCATTCTGGATTTCGCGTGAATAAATAGGCTTTAAGATTATCAGCTTCGAGGTATATAACTAAAGTCGTAAATAAAGATCGTCGAAGGTATCGCCAAAGTGGTTCGGAAGATGCGTACACTGTAAGTAGCATTTTGCTGTATGATGGCGTTTCGACATCTTGTAGGTCGTCGTTAGAACTCAATGCTTTCACGCACCTCTCAATCTCTTGACAGCACTGAGTTTCGCACTCGTTCTGGAGTTTCATTTGCACCGAGACAATATTCAACCGATAATAGTAATCGTGCAATATTTGTCAGTCTTTTGGTGTCGAGTGTCGACACAATGAGAAAAAGTTACTTTATAGGAACTCCGCCGTCTAATCGTTCTTGAAGAGCCTCAACGCGAATCTTCTCTCTCTCTCTCTTTATCTTCTTCATATGTCCGAACCCATTCTTCATCAGCAATTGGTTCATCGTCATATGGTAGGACAACCGCACCATCTCTCCGAGTCTCCGGCTGTCTTTGTCTTCTTGACAAGGGGAAGCTGCATCTAGTGAAGCAGATTCTCATTCCTCTACCTCGAGTTCATAGTTGTTAGATAAGTCCAAATGCGTGTCCACTGTTGAACTTTCGTCTGAGTAAGATCCAGAAAATACAGAGTCACAAAATACAGAGTAATCGATAAATCGCTGCAGCCTGTCTCTCCAAACTATAGTAAACAACTGTAGTCTCTTACAAGCTTGTTCCCGATTTGACGTCATCAACGTTATTCGGACTCAGACTCTTTTCTCCCGGCCATGTTTTGGAAAAACAATTTTTTTGCTATGTTTGATGCAACATATCTCGAGAAGGTTTTATCCGTTTAAGGTATATTATATATCGTTAGAATCGTCTCGATACGGCTGATTTTTAGAAAAAAATTGAAAATTCTCGTATATGCACTTTAACTGTCTTCGAGTTAAGTCCTTTCTTTTATGGGGACTTAACTCGAAGGGTGAAACGTGAGTTAAACCCTGGAGATATATGGGCGTGTCCGAGGAGAAAATGGGCGTGTTGGGACTTAACTCGAAAAGGGCTTAACTCGAAAAGGGCTTAACTCGAGGGGCTTAACTCGAAGGGCTTAACTCGAAGATTACCTACCTAGTCCATGTTAGCTGAATGGCTTTGTTGGGCTTCAGTGAAAGAAATGTTACGTTATATTGTGTAATAAATTTCAATGGTAATAGGCGTTTTTTTCGATGTAAAAATATTTTTTTGTGCAGAGCGTAGTCAATGAAAATGAGAAAGCCAACAAATGCATGCTAGCGTGAGTCTTGCGAAAGCCAGACAGTGACGGTTAAATTTATTGGCCATATAATAAACAGCTTATTGACATCGTTTTCAATCCGTTTTCAATGTATTGATCAACGTAGCGTCGAAATTCATGATCCAGTATTAAAAGAGGTAGATTTTTGAAGAGTTTCACGGATACACGACAAGGTCATCCGCAAAACCTCACCACGATTGTTTCATTAGTATTGCATGACGGCTTTATCTTTGCTATACGGTATTGTAGGTGTTCGCTACTGGAGATAGCATTATGATTAACACGTAAATCGTACTCGAAAAATCGATACTAATCGATACTCTGCAGTCCTGAATATTTCCATAAATGAGGGCATAACGAAATGCGTGTAGAGATTGAATAATGTTGGACTCTCTGGTCCCCCTTGTTTGACTCCAGAGGAGGTTGTAAACATTACACCCCAGAATGTGTTAGACGTTTTTCATACAGAAGTTCTAGAATATTGATCAGGAACAGGGTTTGGCCAGAAGAGAAACGAAGTTTGATAGATTTGATTGAAGACCATTCCGCACTACATGATCGAATGCCGCCCGAAGATCAACAAACAACACATAGACAAACAACTTATAGGGGCTGTTTCCGTTGACCTGCAATTTGTTGGATCCGTTTGCTACCAAAGATAGCGTTAGTAGACCTCGGTTCTTGCGAAATCCGTACTGTTCCTCCGACCCTTGGACCGAGAGTTCTAGCTTCAGGAATTCCGGCGGGAAGTCATTAACGGACTTTTTGCTCTTTAGCCGCTGGATCGTCAATCGTACTCTCCTGCCTACTTGGAATGGAATCATCAACAGGTTCAGCTGAGATCTTCTGCAGCATCGAGACAAGGTTCAGCGATTTTTTCAGGAAGAGAGCATGACTTTATAGGGTGGAAGTGCTCAATGATAGCCTGCATTGCTGGATACATACATAAATACACACATACAGTGTACGTGGCTTTGGCAAGTTCAATTTATTATCGGCATTCCTTAGGTTGGATTCTGTGCTGCGGAGCGTAAATAATTTTTTCAAGTACACTGGGGTAAGGTGTTTCAGTTTTTTAAACATCAAGACCACCTTAAACTTTTCCCAGCGTCTGGAGAGATTTTCCCAATGCAGCTTATCTAAGAGAAAACTAGCACTAGTATCATAGATAGATAGATAGATAGATAGATAGATAGATAGATAGATAGATAGATAGATAGATAGATAGATAGATAGATAGATAGATAGATAGATAGATAGATAGATAGATAGATAGATAGATAGATAGATAGATAGATAGATAGATAGATAGATAGATAGATAGATAGATAGATAGATAGATAGAAAACTTTATTTAAACACGCTGACCTCGTCAACCGTAGCTGATTTCCACGAGGGGCGTGTATAATAGAAGAATAATACAGTTACAGTATATAAGAAAAGTGTTTTAAAGCTATTTACAATAAATAAAATATAGTATAAAAATATTATTATTAATATTATTATCTATTTATAGGTGTATATATAGTATATAAGGTAATAATCTATTTACAGACGCATATATTTGCTTTTAACAATTAAAGTAAGCAGCGATATTCATTCGAAAGGAAGAAATGGATTTGCTCTCTTTAATTTCCTTCAGAATAGAATTCCAAAGGAATGCTCCATCGTACATAAAACTTTTTTTCATACTATTAGTACGTGGCTTCGGTAAACAAAGACTATTTGAAATGTTTCGAAGATTATAGCTGGTCATCTCACTTTTATATGTGAATAAATTAGCGAGTGACTGAGGACCCATGTTATTTAATAATTTATATATCATTTTGGCCTTAGCTTTCTTCCTTTCTGTTTTAAGTGCCTTCCCAATGCTTGTATTAAGTGCCTATACCCAATGCTTGTAACGCAACAGAATGATCTGTGTCATTGGTCATATTCATGATAATTCGAGCAGCCCTATTTTGGAGTTTTTGGAGTTGTTTCGACTGTGTTTCACCAAACACATCCCATACTTCACAGCAATAATCGAAATATGGCCGAACAATAGCATTGTAAACGGAAAGCAGTGTTTGTTTGTCTACAAATTCCTTTAAGCGTCTAAGAGCAGAGATTCCCGATGTTATTTTTTTGCAAATGTTTTCAGTATTACCCTTCCACGACAAATGCTGGTCTACTGTCACTCCAAGAGTTTTGCACTCATACACTTGTTTAACTGGTTTGTGGTCAATTTCGATTTTTGGTTGCAAATTTGAAATACTTTTAATCATTTGCTTTGAGCCCATTAATATGAATTCAGTCTTTGCGACATTAAGGCTAAGTTTATTGGCAATTAACCATTTTCTAATGTTTTCTAAATCAGAATTCACTGCAGTTTCAAGATGAAATATCGAGTCTCCAGAAGCTGTTATATTTGTGTCATCAGCAAATAACCGAGGTTTAGTTTTAGATAGACATTGAGGCAAATCATTGATGTATAACAGAAAGAACAGTGGCCCTAAGATAGAGCCTTGTGGTACACCACATTTAATCATTCTCTCTGACGAAATGGATTCATTCATTTGGCATTTCTGACTTCGATTTGAGAGATATGAATTGAGAAAGGATAAAGCTTGACCTTTTACGCCGTAGAGCTCCAATTTTCTCAATAATATTAGATGATCAACTGTATCAAATGCTTTTTTTAAGTCAATTAGGACTACTAAGTTGAACATTTCTTGTCTATATTCATATACCAGTCATTTGTACAGTCTAGTAATGCTGTAGCTGTGGAATGGAACTTTCGAAAACCAAATTGACTATCACTTAGGAGTCTAAATTTGGATAAGTAGCTATGCAGTTGATCATATAGTATTCTCTCCATAATTTTGCTAATGGCTGGTAGGATAGAAATTGGTCTGTAATTTCCTGCCATATTTCTCTGGCCATTTTTGTAAAGGGGTACCACTCTAGCCGTTTTCCATTCATTTGGGAAAGAGGATAGAGTAATAGCCTGATTAAAAATATGTGTAAGCGAATCTGTAATAGCAGGTGTTTCTATCTTAATAATTTTACAAGAAATCTTGTCAACACCTGTGGCTTTATTGCTTGAAAGACCAGTCAGAAGCTGGTAGACGTGACTGACAGTGACTGGCTGAAATGCAGTGAACTCTGATTTAGCATTCTTGACATATGTTTCAAAATTGAAATTAGAGGTATCAATTTGGCTAGCTAAATTTGGGCCAATATTTGAAAAATAGTCATTAAAACCCTCTGTTATATCTTTGGAGTTTGTTAAACTATTTTCACCAAGTTTTAGCTCGTTTACAATAGTTGGTTTGTTTTGTCTTCCTAACAAACAGTTTATAGTTTTCCAAGCCTTTTTAGGATTGTGTTTTTCTCCAGCAATCCTCGTGGAATAGTAATCTTTTTTGGCATTTCTTAGTTCGATATTTACTTTATTTCTACTGCTCTTATAATTTAACCAATCGTTTTCAAGGTTTGTAATAATGGCTTTTCTTTTAAGTTTGTCCCTTGTATTAATAAGTTCTCTTATGGGAGTCGTAATCCAAGGGACACCTTTTGTTCTAATCTTTTTATGCTGAGGAGGTGCATGTTTATCTAAGACATCTAAGAAACGTTTTTCCAAATTTCCCATTTTCCATTTGGATTCTCAGCAAAAAATACACATTTTCCCAGTGTTGTTGCATTCGATCCACAACAAATTTTTTGTTATTAAATTTTTTCATATTTCTAATTTCAGCTATTTTTTCTTGTTTCTTAACAACAGAAATCTTCCTGATTGCAAATACTAAACTATATGATCGCTTATACCAGTATGGATAACACCAGAATCAGAACTTTTCTCTGGAGCATTAGTTATTATATGGTCAATAAGACTGTAGGTTGTCATAGTCACTCGGGTAGCTTCATTTATCAATTGTGACAATTGATACAATTCATATAAAGATTTAATTTTTTTTGTTGGCACATTTTCGTCTTTACCTGTCTTTAAAATATTACAGTTTAAGTCACCAAGAATATAGAACTCTTTATTTTCATAATCAATAGCTTTGATCAATTTTTCAAAATGATCAAAGAAATCCGTTGACGCATTGGGAGGTCTATAGACTGTTGCAACCAGGAAAGGTTTGCTATGTGGTTTAATAATTTCCACGCAAACTGCCTCTAATTCAGTAGGAATTAGATCATTTCTTATGTTGTAGTTGATGGAGCTACGTAGGTAGAGACAAACTCCACCACCATTTCTAGATCTGTCTTTCCGAATTATATCATAATCGTTTAAATGAATTATATTATCACTTGAATCAAGCCGTGTCTCATTGAAGGCAATTAAATCAATGCTTTTGTTTGACATTGAATATCTTATTTCATCAATTTTTTCGGGTAAGCTAACAATATTTAGAAAAGCCATTTTAAAACCTCTTACTTTAGGAATTGAACTAAGACAGGTGTGAAAATCACTGCTCACTTTGTTAAAATGATCTATACTAGAGCTCAGAATCATGTCGTCATTCGCCTGACATAGTTCAGATAAGTTGTCCACTCTTTGTTCCGATAACCGTGAACTTTGGATAAAAAATGGTTATTTCTGTTTTCCAAAAAACCCTGCATGCCTGAAATGAGCAAAAAGCACTTCCAAGTGCTTTATCGCCTAACCGGTTAAGGTGTAATTTTGAGCCATTAAGTAGAGACTCATTTATGTTATCATTATTTATAATGGTAATGTTATGCTTCTCACATAAGTTTTCCAATAATTCATTATATTGGTTAATTTTATTGGATGGGACTCTACCATCATACCTTTGGATGACACTGGAGGCAACAATCTTCATTGTGTGGCTTTTGACTTCATTTATGAGGCCATCCATATCCTGTGCCACTTGTTCTGCACCAGCATGAACCAAATCATTGGTTCCAACATGAACGATCACACTGTCGTATTTAACATCACCTTCGATCTCAAACTTTTCTTTAATCTCCTTCACTTTGGCTCCACTGTACGAGTGACATACAGACTTGTTGCCAGCATCCCTTTCGATTTTCTTCCTATCGATGTGTTTCACCATGGAGTCTCCTATTACCAAGGTGTTTTTCTCACTTGGCTTGGCTAGGTCTTGGCGTTTAGTGGTGATATTGCCAGGGTTTCTGCGAACTTTGATACGGTTTTGATTTGGAGGTCTGTCTTCGTTCTCATGACTGCGCTTCTTTGTTTCCTCATTACTGTCTGGTTCAGCAAATTCTGGGAAGCTTGAGAAAACCTCACACTGTCTTCAACTTCAAGTCCTGTGAAGCTATTTTGGACAGAGACTGTAGATTTCCGTTCATCCTTTTTCAAACTCACACCTTTTCTCGTCTCGACTTTAATCCACTCTTCTTGCTTGATTTCCAGAACCATTTTTATTTGTTTGTTTTCATTTTCAAGTCCTTCGACAGTTGATTTCAATGATTCAATTTCGGCCGCCATCTTGGTTTGTTCCTCGGTCAAAGTTCTATTATCCGCTTCGTATTTAGCCGTTCTTGCAATGTCATCTTGCCTTTCTTTCTCGCGTTCTTCTTTCATTTCTGATACCAAAGACAATATCTTGCTTAGTTCGAGCTGATAGTGGTCCTCACTATCGCAGGATGCATCATTTTCATCGTTACCGACGCCAGCCAACGCTGGTTTCATCCTCGTTCTCTGGTTCTCGTTCGCTGGTTTCATCCTCGTTCTCTTTGTTGTCAATACAAGTATTTTCATCTTCGTTCACACTAGCACAGCGTTTCAGGCTATTTGTGAGGTAGCTTTCGTCGTTATCTTTCACCACCATTAATCTTTGATTTGACTTCCCCTGCCATTTCAACAGAAAATCACGATGAAGAAACTCTTTTGACTCTCCGCCAGACGACCTGATCCATTTCCCACTCAGATTGAGATCGCTTTTTATGAACTTTTGTAAGCCTTTGTAATCTCCTTTCCAAAATAATTCTCCTTCGTAAGTGTATAAAAAGGTAGATCTCGTTTTTCCCTCGTCAACAACGCCGCTTAATTGTTGCGAGATTGAAGAAGATGCGGAGCCCTCAAAGTTGTGACCATCCGCCATCTTGCAATATTTTGACTTTGTAATGTCACTGGATGCTCGCTTCTGTAGGTTTTCTAGTTTGTCCCTTAATGTCACGTTAAATCCATCCCAAACATAACTACAATAATCAAAGTTTGGTTGAATTGATCCTTGGTAAATTTGGAGAGCAGTGCTTATGGTTATAAATGGTCTTATGCGTTTAAGTGCACCTGAACTTGAACTTGAACTTGAACTTAAACTTGAACTTGAACTATCGCTGAAGAAATTTTCGTGGATTTTTCATCTATATGCTTTGAACAAGAGAGATGTTCAGAAAAAACTCTGAGTTCCAGACAGGAGTGGTTTAAATACTGTAATTATCGTTGCCCTGTCATCTGAGTTCTAGTGGCTCAATAGTTAGAGCATCTGGTTAGTATTCTGAAGGTTGAGGGTTTGAGTACTGTCTGGAGTTCAGAGTTGTGGGTTCAATTCCTAGCCAAAAAACCCAGAATTTGCATTTTTTGCCACTCGGTCTTGAGAAGAATATAATTCTACACTAAATAAAAGGATCCTTCATCTAATGCCAAATATTAGCTTTGTTTTAGCTATACATACAGGCAGTCAATTTCTGTATTGCCATCACTTTCGAAGATTTTGGAAAAGTTTGTACACAAACACCATATGAGTTACTTAGAAGAGAATAAGCTGTTAATGAAACAACAATTTGGTTTCAGACCAAGGAGATCCACTGAATTGGCAACAACATTGTTCGTGGATGATATCCGTAAAAGCACAGATCAAGGAAATCTAACTGGTGCAGTCTTTATAGACTTCAAGAAGGCATTCGACAGTCTCTCATTCAATTCTCCTTTCGAAACTACAGGCCTTTGCAATAGTCGGGGTTGAACATGAATGGTTTATAAATTATTTATTTCTAAGAAGACAAAGAGTGAAATTTAATAATGTGATGTCAGACTTCCAGTATGTGAATAGTGGAGTGCCTCAGTGCCCCCTTCTATTCGTAATGTATGTAAATGACATCGAGAAATGCTTTAATCATGCCAGGATTATAATGTACCTGTATGCAGATGATACGGTCATATATGTCTCTGATACAGCCTTAAATGTCATCAAGTACAAATTAAATGATGATCTGGGTAGATTATCCGATTGGCTGGATGCAAATGAACTTATAATAAACTTGAATAAAGGAAAAACGGAAGCAATGTTACTTGGCACAACTAAGCGAAGTATTACTGTTTTTGATGTATATTATAGTTCAACCAAAATTGTTCATTGTCAATCATACAACTACCTGGGAGTACTAATCGACCCTTCACTCAACCTCACTGATCATTATGCCAAAGTATATAAAAAGTCATCAAGAAGACTGAAGTTACTGTATAGGATTAGAAACTCCATCACAATCCATGCAGCCGAATGCATTTATAGAACAATGATTCTCCCTGTAATGACTTATTGTTCAATACTTTGTTAAGTAATCCTAGTGACTCATTATTAGCTAACAAATTGTCAAGGCTAGAAAACAGAGCAAAGCAAATAATATTACATACAGTCGATCATTGTAAAGCTAACATTACTATTACTACCTTGGAAAACTATCGAATAAAGCGATGCATGTTGTACTTTGGTCTACAAGTCGCTTAAAGGAGAACTTTGTGAAAATTTCAACCATTATTTTAAATTAATGGATCATGGAAAATTGACTGGGAACAATCAACATTGTATTATCTTACCAAAAACAAGATTAAGTGGCACCCAAAAGGCTTTCTTCAATCAGGCAGGAATTATATTCAATAATCTACCTTTGCATATTAGAAAAATAGATATCACAATGGACTTCCTTAAAGCCATTGAACTGTACTTTAAATAGATATTATATAGTTTTTATATTATTATTAAATATATTATTACATAAATTCAGGACACACATTCATAACAGTAAAATTATAATTACTGAAGTGTATTTATCCTGATTAAAAATTCGTACAAACAAACAAACAAAAATTGCAAGGAAACATGTAGATGGCGTTGCGTCTGTCAGTTGATTCTGTCTTTGTGTTTAGTAAAGATGGTTGAGAGTTTGTGTAAAGGTTTATGGGCTACTTCTATGCTGTGTTATCTCAGTAATCTGGTTGTTATCTGAGTAATCTGGTTGTTATTACGGATATGGTCTCGATGTATGGTAGTTTGTGTGTGGTTTCTTTCTGTTGTGATTTTGTGTATAAAGTTTATCGGGTCATTGTTCCTGAGGAATGTTTGGTATAGGTAACTTCGTTCGTTCTGTTTAGATGATTGTGTGTTGCAGTGGAATGGCGGAAATAATGGCACTGGAAAAAAATGGCACCGGATAAATGGCACCGGAATAATGACTTATGCCGCTAAAAAATTGTAAAATAAAAACGAAAACAACAACAATTTGTTTTACGAATTTGAATATTTTAATTTACTAGTTACTCTAAATTTTCTTCTAGCAATACAAACCCTAACCCTTACCTTTTCGTTTGTTTATTTAACAATTTTTTAGCGGAAGTCATTATTCCGGTACCATTTTTTCCGGTGCCATTCTCTCCGGTGCCATTTTTTCCAGTGCCATTATTACCGATTACCGTTGCAATGTGTGTCAATTCGGTTGAACAGTGTCTTGATGCAGCTGATCTTGTGTTGGGTCTGTACCCAACTGTGGTAATTGTTCTGTGTTCGTTTTCTTTCTGTAAACTTGTGTGTGGATGGAGCCGTCATTGATCTTGGTTAGTAAAGCGTCAAGAAAGACAAGTTTGTTGTCATATTCGTTTTCTATCGTGAATGTAATTTCGGTGGTGTTGTTAATTGTTTGCAGTAAATTGTTTATTTTGTTTGTCTTCAATATTGCCAATACGTCGTCGACATATCTGTTCCATAATCATGTCTTGGTTGCTGGATAAAAACGATTAACAACACTACCGACAATATTACATTCACGACAGAAAATGAACATTACAATTTTAAGAAAATGAACATAAAATTGTATGTGCTGACCAATGACAGAACAACATTGTCCACAAAAAGCCACACCACTGTATAGGTATAGCTACATTTGATAAGTTTCTTTATCATTTAGGTTCGCCATCTTGGAAATGACGAAATCTGGATAGTGTGGTCGGAACACTCGCGCGATTTTCGCCATGGTATCGTAAATGCCGAATTCGGAGACGTTGTTATTGCCATTTATCCTTTGAAAAACCACCTTTTTAGAATACAGATATTAAAGAAAGGAGAGGTATGTTCAAAAGATATGCATGAAATAGATGACACTATATATTTAAATCAAGGTACATCGAATGGTGAAAACGTCTGACATGATGGTGAAGTTTTATTCAAATTATCTTTGAGATTATAAAATGATCTTTGTAATATATTTTTAAAAGCCTTTTAGTCATCATTTATATAGGTAATAAGATCTATTAAGTCATTTGAACTTTTTAAATGCATTAATTTTTCCTTATTGAATCAGATACCATATTTTGGACCTCTTTTCAATGGAGCTGTCATACATCGTCGAGTTCTTCCTCCCTTGGTTCGCATGACCGCAGTAAACGCAAGTCGAGCGAAACGATCCCTAATTCCTGGCATGCAGACATAGTATCCTTAAGTTATTCTTATAAATTATTATTTTTATTCCATCCGTATTGTGTACAGAGTGTTAGAAGCAATGTTTGATTGGTTGATATTTTATTCTAACTTTTGTTACGCATTTGAGGTATTCGATAGCATAGTGTCTATACTACTTAAAAATTACTAGTGTTACAGTCGAAATTACCTTTAAACGGCATAGTGACATATTGACATGTCGTCCAACGAGATCTACTGTGAACTAGTAGGTGCTTTACATTTGGGTCTCGACTAAAGGTATTTACGAGTTTACATGAAGAAAGCATGTTGTCAGTAAGAGGATGTTGTTGTAGCATGTTGGAATGTTTAGAAATATAATATTGTATATAGGCGTGTTTTTCTGATGGAATGTCAGGAGTTATTTTGGTTATTTGGAAAAAAGGCTTGTGTGCACGTGGATTAATTACAACTTTCACACATGATTTTTTAACTGTCAGTAGGGTAGCCTCGTACAAGGAAAAACAACACTTGTGATCGCTGAAAATTTGGCATAAGCGTAGCAATTGGGAGTATAAGGAAAGGAGTTTTTTCAGTGTGTAAGATAATATGAGTTGTATAAAAGGTAGCTGTGGAGTATGTAGGTTTGTAATATATGGTCGTACTGAATGTGTTGGTTTGTATGCTCATGTAAATGTCAAGAAATGGAGTCACTAATTTCCTATGTAAATTCTAAAGTAGGGTGGAAATCGTTGACAAAATTGAGAAATTTTTCCAGAGGCTTTCATCGTTATGAAAACCTTTTCTCGTGCATACATCGAATACTAAGAGCCTAATTATATCGGTGCTGATTGCGTGGTTTGTGAGGTAAAGTAGATAAATCACAATTTAATAGTTTGAAGCCAAGATTGTATACAGATTGAAGCCAATATTGAAGCTAAGATTATACAAAAGATACGGCGCGGCTGGTGCACAATCAAATACGATAGGCATGACATCAAAGAAATAGCCACACTCTCAAATTAAACCATCAAAACAAACAAGACACGTTTTGAAATGCTACAGGAATGATCTTCACACTTTTTTATGAACATCAGAATTTCATGTAATTGGCATTTGTTTGACCTTGACTTCACAGGTCTCGTGCAAAAGAAATGTTTTTCTGACGAGTTCGAAAATTCACACGATATATAGAGTCGGTGACCGATATTGTTAACATCCGGGGGGTAGCGACATTATTTCGCAGTATTTTGGAACTTTAATTTACTTTTGTGAGTGGAAAAGTGAGTGTAAAGTTCCTGGACAATGAGGGTAGACCGTTAAGTGAGTTATCGATGTTTTTTGCATGTAAAATTGTAATGCAGTTTGATTTCGATTTCTTCAATATTTCATGATATGTCCGCCAACATAAGTTGTGTCCCTGGGTTTTTATGTTAACATGCTACTGTGCAAGCGAGCTAGAATTTTGATTATATCGACGGAGCCAAGGAGCGTGCGATAATATATCAGTATTAAATATGGCTTAGGAGAAATGATTCATTGTCTGTTAGGGGAAGGCAGCCTGGATATAAAATAAAGGTCTGACATTCATTTCTGCCACGTTGTGTCATGACTCAACCTGTCAGGTAAGCGCAGCCACAGCATATTTTCTGTATTTAAATGCACTGTTATGATACTCCGAGTATCTGTGATATTGGAACACAATTGGCCCAGAAATAATCTGCTAGATTATTTTGTTAGAAATTAGACTCACTTTTGTAAAGCGTATTATTTACGTTCTGTAGTTTCGGTATTTACTTCGTGTTAATTTTATCAGCATTTGATTATTTTAAATTTTTATTGTATATTCTTGTGCTATTAGAAATACATATAGATATGTTTTGCGTATTGAACTGTTCAGCATTAATATGAGTACCGATTTGACAGCTTGTATTAGAGAAATTGTCTGTATAATACTTTGTATGGTCGCGACTATCATTATGTGGCTGTTGTGCATAAGCACTGTTAGATTGATTCATTTCTGTTTTGTTGAAACATATAATTAATTTCCTCTATATGCCCAATAAAGGCATGCCTTGTTTGTTGGCCATTTATTGGCTGTGTAATTGTAGCCTCAGCGAAATTTAGCGCTGTTCCAATACTCTGAATTGTCAAATTAAAAGCATTTGAAACAGCCTGAATAATTATATTATTCGTTCCTGCACTAGAGATATTTTGTGATGTTGGGTCGACACTGACGGGATATTGACTGATTGACTTTTTCTGAGACAGGGCAATTTGATTTTTTTAAAAGATCAAGGGATGATATTTTTGATTTTTTGATTAAATATTCTTTACGGTAGAATATCTGTATTGGCCGAACAATAGCGACCAAGGTTTGTTATTTTGCTGTAAAGACCGAACAGTCAAGGTTATTAAGTAGTCCATTATATTGCAATTTCTATTATGAAATCAATCTCGAAGGACTTTGACTTTGTCAAAACACCGGACTAGCATTATTTCCTGTTGTTTCTTTCTTGTCTGGATATTAAAATTTACTTTTATACTGTTTATTGTTCATTGTCATTTATTTCATTTATTTTCATAATTTTGCAGCAATAACTCTCTTATTAGGAATTGTGTTTGTTCCTAATAATCATATAGGGCATTAGCCAGTGAAATTTTATCCATAGACATAGTTGTTCTCTCCAACTTATCGCCTTTATCAACGTTATGATTAAAATAATAAAGAGGAATAATTGACAGTATATTAACTATCAATAATACTGCAGCTTTATAAGCAAGCGATCTAAACTTCTGCGCGGCATTAAAGTTGTATCATGCGCTATGCTACTGTTCTATTTAATGCGATACATAATTCTATAAAACCCTGCACTGTCCTTAGGACCTAGTTTGATAGACCTATTTCACTGTTACACGAGTAGTAGGTAACCCCCCATATAGCATACAGAGGCATGCCGCTAATTAATTATTCCATGTGAGGGACGGGTGAGATACTGAAATATAAGATGCGTGAGGACATGTCCGACACAGAAGTAATTACCTCTAAGCCTAGCTCTTTCACCTTTTGTGTTCAGTATAGATCTACCATTGTAAACGATTTCCCCTTGAACATCCGATGTCAAAATGTCATGAGATATAAGCAAACTGTGAAGAAGATTTGCAGCCTTTTCAACATTGCTGTGAAAATAGGATAGTACATGTCGAATGCGTTGATCAATAATTATTTGTTTTATTATAATTTCTCAATTGATAATTGCTTATAAGCATTATGGTGGATGGTCCAATTGTGAGTTACATGCCGAAAACTCGTTATTAGCGCCGTGTACTGCAAACATAATCAATCCAGAGATTCCTGGTAGTAACGAGGACCATATTCTATTAGCCGATAGCAGATTAAAGCTGCGTTGGACTGGTGGTTTTACATCGTTAAAGGCGTTCGTGGGCGATAATGTATTCTCTGGGTCAAGGTCAATCCGTTTTGTTAGAGATGCCCTCGTC
Organism: Chrysogorgia sp. JL179-B06; assembly: GCA_035772405.1. Taxonomy (NCBI): domain Eukaryota; kingdom Metazoa; phylum Cnidaria; class Anthozoa; order Scleralcyonacea; family Chrysogorgiidae; genus Chrysogorgia; species Chrysogorgia sp. JL179-B06. The sequence goes on along the minus strand of JAYKKM010000190.1, from coordinate 475,249 downwards.
GTGTTGTTGGCGAGTTGCTCTCAAAGGTTAAATGGACTGATACCGCTCTATCATATAGAATCTTGTGAAGAACAGTTCAAGTTTTTCTCTTCTGTTGTTAACAATATTATTTAGGAGAACTTACCCCTGACGCGGGTCAAAGAAGATTCCAATGATAAGCCTTGGATTACCGCAGAAATAAAACTTCTGATTTCCAAACGTCAGGTAACTTGGACTGTGCGTAATGGTCTTATGTTTCGATTTTGTCGAAATAAAATTAATGCTCTTTGTAAGAAAGCGCATTCGTCCTACTACTACCATAATATCGCTGAAGTCCACCAGTCCAACCCGCGAAATTGGTGGACAGCTGTTAAGCGTATTGCTGGCCTTTCTTCCAAGAAAAATCTCACCACCCTGAATCATGAAGAACAAACTTATTCCGACGTGGCACTTGCTAACTTGTTCAACAACAGGTTTATTGCTGTTGGATCTTCACTTCCTGCATTAGGCTGGTCACCTTTGCCCGTGAACGAATTTCCAGCTGATTTCTACATCTCCGTTCACGATACGGAAAAGCGCTGCTTTCATCAAAGCTTTACTCGTCTGCCGGTCAGGATGAGATTTCCGCATGGTTCCTTCGTCAGAGTGCTTCTGTTCTCTGTCGCCCTCTGTGCGCTATTTATAATTCATCTGTCCAAGAAGGATCCATCCCATCGCTGTGGAAGTCTGCCAGTGTTACCCCGGTCCAAAAATCTTGCCGGCACTGAACGTTAATTCTGACTTTAGGCCAATCTTCCTTACACCGATTGTCAGCAAAATCCTCGAGTCATTCCTGTATAAGTGGCTGTTTAACTGTTTAAGTCCGTTGTTGATAAGATCGATCCTCTGCAATTCGGTTCATTGAAAGGCTCGAGCACCACCATGGCACTGGTATATCTACTTCACAGATTACATGAGGCGATTGATAAAACTGGATCTGCTTTAAGGATCTGCCTACTCGACTTTTCTAAAGCTCCACCCCGCGCTCATTAACTGGATTGCCAACTTCCGAACTGGTATAATGCCGCTAGCGCTCGGGAAGGTCCTATTTTATTCATTGTCATGGTGAACGATCTCGTAGCTTCTGATAGTGGCGTAAAGTTACCATATGGGAAGCCAACTCACTGAACTCACTGTCTCGTTTACCTTCATTGGTTTCTGCGTGCGTAGACTGGGCCGCAAATAACATGATGCTAAATCCGTCCAATACTAAGGAAATGCGCATCATTCTGTTTCTCGTCCCAACTGCCTTCTTATTCTCCTATAATTATTGATGGCTTGGGGATTGATATCGTCTCAATAGCGAAATTGTTAGGACTGATGATCTCCAATGATCTCAAATGGAACAGCCGTGCGGATTATGTATATGTAAGAGAGCTTCCAAGCGCCTGTACGCTTTGCGTAGTTTGCGACTATACCCATTAACGTATTGTTCTCAGTGTATTGCACCTGTATTTAAAATACGCATGTGAAACGGCATTATCGCCTTCCCCAATATTTGAGTGATCACATAGAAAACATTCAGAAAAGAGCACTAAGAATAATGTATTTGGAGGATATATTGATTCTTTAACGATACCAAGTTGCCGACTGTTTATCGACGTCAGTTCGACCTATGTAAACGCTTTTTTCCAACATGACTGTCCCCTCTCATAAGTTCAATGCATTAGTTCCACCAAAACGAACATTAACATATAGCCTTGAGGGCCCAAGCCTCACTATTGGTGCCGAAGTGCTCATGTACAAAGCGTTTTTCGGACAGCTTCGTATTATTTGCTACTCGTGTATATAATTCACCTATAATTTACTGTCATCTACTGTTTCCACAATACTGAACATACTTATAATTAATTTTTATCTTAATACTCTACCTTTTCCATTTTATTCTAATTATATATTTAATATTTTAGACTTATTTTTTTCGCTGGTGTCCATGGCTTCGACTGACTCTAGTGCAATGAACTGATTTCTTTTATACTAATTCGGCAAGTCCTTCCAAAACTGGACTAAGTAACAAACCGTGAAATCCTCCTCGCTGGACCATGAGTATTTGGACCAGTACTTAAGGATGAGGATAAGGATAATGTATAAGCATAAGGATAAAGTATAATGATAAGGCCATAAGGATAAGGATAACAATAATGATAAGGCCACAAGGATAAAGATAAATATAAGGGAAAAGATAAGTATAACCTTACGATAACGATAACGAGACAGATATAGAGATAGGGATAGAGATAGAGATAGAGATAATAATAGAGATAGAGATAAGGATAAAGATAGGTATAAGGATAAAGATAAAGATAAAGATAAGGATAACGATAACGATAAATTATCTTTATCTTTGTCGTTATCATTATCCTTATAAGGATAAAGATAAATATAAGGATAAAGATAAAGATAGGGATAGGGATAAGGATAAGGATAAGGATAAGGATAAGGATAAGAATAAATATAAATATAAATATAAATATAAGGAAAACGATAAAGATAAGAATAAGGATAAAGATAAGGATAAAGATAAGGATAAGGATAATATAAATTCACAGAACATTCCTGAGAATGGCTTGTAGTCTTCACCAAGTCAAGTCTTTTGCCTGTGATATTTGCGGAAAGAACGTTTCAACCTGAGGTAATCTTCAGTTTCATATCAAGTACGTCTATGTGGGAGGTGACTATTTGAACAATCCGCCTCCAGTCGTTTATGGATCTTCCGTTATGAAACATCCTTTCATACTTTCTACTTCATACTTTGATGTACTCAAAGTGATTAGAACGTTTGTGCGAGAAAGCTTTTGGAAAATGCTCAAGCAACCATCAGTCCCCCTTCTGAACGTATCATTTGGTGCTATGGCCAGTAGCAACCTATGTACTTGGATATGATCACTTCTATACCAAGCATTGAGCTCAACGAAGGAATACCTGATGACATTGCCGAAAAGGACTTTTTAAATGTCTTTGACCGCATCCTCATAGTTCTCGACGATCTTATGGTTCAGTCAGGGGACGATAAACGTATTGGCGATCTATTGACAAAAGGGAATCATCATCGCAATCTGTCAGTGATCTACATGTGTATTGTTCAAAATATATTTCTACATGTGTATTGTTCAAAATATATTTCATCAAAGCAAAGAGGCCGCACATTGTTAAACTGTTTTATTTATGTTTTTATTCGTTTGTTTTGATTAGCTAAACGTAGGTAGTCATATGACACCTGAACAGTGACGTCGTTCCGCTTAGATATTATCATTATTGTGATGATGATGATGATTTAATTTGATTTTTCCATTAATTATTACAATTATTAAATATTATTTGTATAATTATAGTATATATACATGTATATATATATATATATATATATATATATATATATATATATATATATATATATATATATATATACGAAAGTATACAATGTGCCCTACCGGCTATCACCATATGGCTTTATGGTAACTGTGGACTTGGGACCCACTATGTACGGCTACACATTGTTGGATTGTATTGTGGAGTCACCAGAGTGCTCAAACTGCGAGCAGTGAGCAATGCATAATGCTAACAGTAAACGTCTCATTGAGAGAGACTCTCTCCGCCCAATCCATGAGAGTGCTCAAACCACATGAGCGGTGAGCGTAATATATACGAAAGTATACAATGTGCCCTACCGGCTATCACCATATGGCTTTATGGTAACTGTGGACTTGGGACCCACTATGTACGGCTACACATTGTTGGATTGTATTGTGGAGTCACCAGAGTGCTCAAACTGCGAGCAGTGAGCAATGCATAATGCTAACAGTAAACGTCTCATTGAGAGAGACTCTCCGCCCAATCCATGAGAGTGCTCAAACCACATGAGCGGTGAGCGTAATATATACGAAAGTATACAATGTGCCCTACCGGCTATCACCATATGGCTTTATGGTAACTGTGGACTTGGGACCCACTATGTACGGCTACACATTGTTGGATTGTATTGTGGAGTCACCAGAGTGCTCAAACTGCGAGCAGTGAGCAATGCATAATGCTAACAGTAAACGTCTCATTGAGAGAGACTCTCCGCCCAATCCATGAGAGTGCTCAAACCACATGAGCGGTGAGCGTAATATATACGAAAGTATACAATGTGCCCTACCGGCTATCACCATATGGCTTTATGGTAACTGTGGACTTGGGACCCACTATGTACGGCTACACATTGTTGGATTGTATTGTGGAGTCACCAGAGTGCTCAAACTGCGAGCAGTGAGCAATGCATAATGCTAACAGTAAACGTCTCATTGAGAGAGACTCTCCGCCCAATCCATGAGAGTGCTCAAACCACATGAGCGGTGAGCGTAATATATACGAAAGTATACAATGTGCCCTACCGGCTATCACCATATGGCTTTATGGTAACTGTGGACTTGGGACCCACTATGTACGGCTACACATTGTTGGATTGTATTGTGGAGTCACCAGAGTGCTCAAACTGCGAGCAGTGAGCAATGCATAATGCTAACAGTAAACGTCTCATTGAGAGAGACTCTCCGCCCAATCCATGAGAGTGCTCAAACCACATGAGCGGTGAGCGTAATATATACGAAAGTATACAATGTGCCCTACCGGCTATCACCATATGGCTTTATGGTAACTGTGGACTTGGGACCCACTATGTACGGCTACACATTGTTGGATTGTATTGTGGAGTCACCAGAGTGCTCAAACTGCGAGCAGTGAGCAATGCATAATGCTAACAGTAAACGTCTCATTGAGAGAGACTCTCCGCCCAATCCATGAGAGTGCTCAAACCACATGAGCGGTGAGCGTAATATATACGAAAGTATACAATGTGCCCTACCGGCTATCACCATATGGCTTTATGGTAACTGTGGACTTGGGACCCACTATGTACGGCTACACATTGTTGGATTGTATTGTGGAGTCACCAGAGTGCTCAAACTGCGAGCAGTGAGCAATGCATAATGCTAACAGTAAACGTCTCATTGAGAGAGACTCTCCGCCCAATCCATGAGAGTGCTCAAACCACATGAGCGGTGAGCGTAATATATACGAAAGTATACAATGTGCCCTACCGGCTATCACCATATGGCTTTATGGTAACTGTGGACTTGGGACCCACTATGTACGGCTACACATTGTTGGATTGTATTGTGGAGTCACCAGAGTGCTCAAACTGCGAGCAGTGAGCAATGCATAATGCTAACAGTAAACGTCTCATTGAGAGAGACTCTCCGCCCAATCCATGAGAGTGCTCAAACCACATGAGCGGTGAGCGTAATATATACGAAAGTATACAATGTGCCCTACCGGCTATCACCATATGGCTTTATGGTAACTGTGGACTTGGGACCCACTATGTACGGCTACACATTGTTGGATTGTATTGTGGAGTCACCAGAGTGCTCAAACTGCGAGCAGTGAGCAATGCATAATGCTAACAGTAAACGTCTCATTGAGAGAGACTCTCCGCCCAATCCATGAGAGTGCTCAAACCACATGAGCGGTGAGCGTAATATATACGAAAGTATACAATGTGCCCTACCGGCTATCACCATATGGCTTTATGGTAACTGTGGACTTGGGACCCACTATGTACGGCTACACATTGTTGGATTGTATTGTGGAGTCACCAGAGTGCTCAAACTGCGAGCAGTGAGCAATGCATAATGCTAACAGTAAACGTCTCATTGAGAGAGACTCTCCGCCCAATCCATGAGAGTGCTCAAACCACATGAGCGGTGAGCGTAATATATACGAAAGTATACAATGTGCCCTACCGGCTATCACCATATGGCTTTATGGTAACTGTGGACTTGGGACCCACTATGTACGGCTACACATTGTTGGATTGTATTGTGGAGTCACCAGAGTGCTCAAACTGCGAGCAGTGAGCAATGCATAATGCTAACAGTAAACGTCTCATTGAGAGAGACTCTCCGCCCAATCCATGAGAGTGCTCAAACCACATGAGCGGTGAGCGTAATATATACGAAAGTATACAATGTGCCCTACCGGCTATCACCATATGGCTTTATGGTAACTGTGGACTTGGGACCCACTATGTACGGCTACACATTGTTGGATTGTATTGTGGAGTCACCAGAGTGCTCAAACTGCGAGCAGTGAGCAATGCATAATGCTAACAGTAAACGTCTCATTGAGAGAGACTCTCCGCCCAATCCATGAGAGTGCTCAAACCACATGAGCGGTGAGCGTAATATATACGAAAGTATACAATGTGCCCGAAAGTATACAATGTATATATATATATATATATATATATATATATATATATATATATATATATATATATATATATATAAGCCGTACATAGTGGAGTCCCACTAATAAAAAAGCCGTACATAGTGGGTCCCAAGTCCACAGTTACCATAAAGCCATTATGGTGATAGCCGGTAGGGCACATTGTATACTTTCATGTATATATATATATATATATATATATATATATATATATATATATATATATATATATTGTAACGGACCGAGGTACGAGAGTGAGAGACGACACTGAAGAAGTTCGTGTTTCTTTGGGTTTATTGCTCGCTTCTGCGATCACAACTAAAACTAACTACTGTTACAATTCATGCTCTACTTATAGGGTTCTAAAGGCTAAATTAGCTACATGAAGTCATTCTATAATTCGGTTACATTTACGTCAACTATGATGTAGAGTTTATTTCGAGTCAATCACAAGGTCATTGAGTCATGCTGAGTAATAGCCGCTCCTAAATCACGTAAACATTGAAACTACTAGAACTGTAATCAAATACCACAGTTGCACACACGACACGTCAAATGGGTGCGACGGATAAGGTGATGAAACCGGAACTAATAGATTGCCTCACGGACAGTCACGCATACAGTGTCTATTTTCGTCACAATATATATATATATATATATATATATATATATATATATATATATATATATATATATATATATATATATATATATATGTATATATTTGAAAATTAATGGCAAGGGAGCCTAAATTGAAACCATAAGGCTTATATAATTTTAGGCTTCCTTTTACATGAGAACAAAATTAATTGATTAAAGTGAGATTGCTTGGCAGACTAATCAGCTAATGCTTAATACCATTATTTTGACAAATTTCTCAATATTTTGAGTAAAGAAATATTTTTAGCTTTTTTTTAAAAAGAGTAAAGGATACTGTGTTCACAAGATCAATAGGAAGAGAATTAAACAATTTCGGCCCTTGAAATTTTATAGAAAACTGTCTAATATTTGTTCTACATAATGGTATATGGATGGCCATTCGATTCCTTGTATTATGCTGATGAATTTCATTGTTCAAAACAAACATATTATTGAACCTTTTTGGTAAGAGATAATATTTATAGGAATACAAAAACTGGCCTAATTGCAGCAAACAAATATCATGCAGTTTCAATAAACCGAGTTCCTTAAATATTGGGTCAGAATGTGTATCAAATTTACTTTTTGTTAAAGTTCTAACAATTCGTTTTTGAAGTAATACAACGCGACGAAGATTTGTAGAATAAGTTGAAGTCCAAACTACATTACAGTATTCAAGATAAGGGTAAACCATTGAATAGTATAATGCTCGTAAAGACGTTTTAGGCAGGTAAAAGCTAGATTTAAAAATTATTACGATAGATTTTTATATTTTGTTTGCGATATGAGAGATATGCGATTTCCAAGACAACGTTTCATCTAGTATTACACCTAAGAACACAGTTTCATTTACTTGATCAATACACTTATTGTTAATAGATAATTTAATATCAGGATAGTATTTTTTTTGTCTTGGTTTAAATACAATAAGTTTTGCCTTCTTTAGGTTCAGTGAAAGTTTGTTTGCTTTGAACCAATCAGTTTATTTAATTCGATATTCAGTGTGTTGGTCAAATACTCAGGATCCTTATGCGAGAAGAAAATTGTGCCAGTTTTGTCCGACTTGATCGTCTCAAGTTGATTGCGTTCGTCTGTGAATAAAATTGTAGTAAATCTTCCCTTCGTTCCGTTTCTTATTCGTTCCCGACATAACAGCTCACTATATCGTACTCTTCAAATCTCCACGGGACAAGCAACAAATCTCAGTCTTAGCGTGACAAGTCAACCTTGGCCATGTTCAAGAGTTTATGAAAAGTTACGAGGAAGCGACAAAGCATCCACACTGATCTCATACTTGATCTAAAACCGACTACCGATGATCAACATCGATTAAAAATACTATTGATCAATAAGCTCCTATTACCGATGACCAATATCAACTGAAATCGAACGTAATCCCCTACGAAAATCCTGCTGACCAACAAAACCTGAACCGCTGTATATATTCGAAAGCGATCGTATCAACAATCACCCATCCTAAACGCTATGTACAACTGCGCAGATGCATAATATTATACAGACACCTCAGTTAACGTCAGATGTCAAGAATATAATTTACTCTAATGAGTTTCAACGTTTTCTGTCAATCCAAAATCAACTCTGCACGACCAGTTTCCAGCTCAAAATAATCTTCAAAGTACACGCAATATCCCAAAGTCTCCAACGCGATATGATTCTACAGAATACCTCCCGCTCGATTCTCACATGATTCTTACTATACCTAAACTAAAGCCTATTTTTGACACCGCCAACTACATTTTCGACAGAACAACCCAAGCTTTAATAATTGGGAAAGTTCTTCCTATCGGAAAAAGAGTGATTTACCAAGCATGACCTGAGGAAAGAGATGAATATGAACACCATCTATTGGTGACTCGATTAAAATATTTGCTGATGACAGAACAAAATGTGGCAACATTAACACGTTCGTTCTAACTCCTCGGTCGTTCTCTATGAAGTAAAGCCGTTTAAGCAAACCAGTTTAAAACTCTTAGAGATATACTTCTTCTGCCAGGAAACCTAATTTTGTGATGTCCTTTTGTTTTATTCCTTTAATGACTCATTAAAAAGCACGCGCTATTATTTTTACACGTGCTCTCATGCGAAATATGCAAATATTAGTCTTATCTACAGGCAACCTAGCAACGCTTTGATCGTAATAGCACGCTTTAGTTTATTATTTTTATGTTCGCACGTTGTTCGCACTGCTTCCCGATGCGTTTCTTCGTCCAATACATTGCTTACGAAAGCGAGATGAGCGACAATTCTGTCAAAATGTTTATGGTTCGTCTCTCAGGCGAAATATGCAAATGTTAAAGGGGCTATGTCACGATTTGCCTGGTTACTCAGCCAGCACTAATTTGTTCAAGATAGTATACGGCAATCGTGGCCTTCCAGCTCATTCTCGTTTCCCAGCACGATTAGACATTAAATTGTCATTATGCTTTACTTATAACTCGTCCAAAAACAACCCACCAACATGAAAATAACAAAAACTAATCGAATAAATCGTTTAGCTTTCGCTTCGCTTTGATTTTGGATTCCGAATCAAAAAGTACGCTTAGCTGAGTAACCAGGCAGATCGTGACATCGCCCCTTTAACAGTATAAAGATTTGGCATAGCAGCACTGTGAACGTAATACCGTGAAACCGTTTAAATTTATATTTTTCCAAGTCGATGCGTTTGAGATCTTGAACAGTTCTTGTTCGCACTGTTTCGCGAAGGATTTCTTCCTCATAGGAATCCTGTACACAAAAGTTAGATAAGCGATAATATGCCCAAAATGATCAGGGGTCATCTCTTTGTAGATTCGGTGAAAACACAGGTTCCGTTCAGTCGAACAATCGTGCAACTCCCGATGAGAGTCAAGGAGTTGGAATTTGAAATCGGAATGGTTCAGATGGAATAACTAATTAAATTTAGGGTTATGAAGGTGGAAGATGTTAGGATTAGGGTCTATGATGGATGTGAAGCGTTCTTAACGCTAATCACATCCGTCCCTCACATATCCCACTAATTACTTCCGTCCCTCAGTACGTGAGTCACACTGCTTTATTTTGTGAAACGCTAATAATAACCAACTAACCAGAACGGCAAAAAGGCAACATAAACAACAATACGAGACAAAACAGACGACGAAACATTATATGGTACAACCCACCTTACAGTAAAAACGTCAGAACAAACATTGCACGAAACTTTTTGCAACTTATTGACAAGCACTTCCCACCATCACACAAACTTAACAACGTTTAACAGACACACGACAAGAATTAGCTACAGTTGCATGGACAACATGCAAAATTTTATTCGTAAACACAACAATCACATCTTGAACAAAAACGCGAAACATAAACAAGACGTAAATACCGTAGAACAAACCTGCAACTGCCGAAAACCAGACGAATATCCAATCGCAGGAAAATGCATGAAGAAAAGCGTAGTCTACCAAGCCGAAGTCACCTGCACTGCAGACAATGGTGAGACCAAGAAGTACTGTACATCGGAATAACAGCCAAGGCTTTTAAACAAAGACACCGAAATCATTTGAAATCCTTCAGAAACGCAAAATACGCAAGTGATTTTTCAAATTTTGGATGCTGAAAACGGCTAGGCGCGAGTTTAATATTAAATGGTGCATAATCAAACAAATAGGAGCGTATAGACCAGGGTCAACAAGATGCAATATATGCCTTGAAGAAACACCTTTACTATGAAAGCTAAGAAAAAGGACTTCCTAAACAGACGAAGTGAGATTTTTTCGAGTTGTCGACATGTAATGGGACACCGAATAATGAGATGTATATAATAACTATAGTTTAATCCGAACTGTCAGTTGCCTGAACATCACATGTAGCGTGAAACTCAGAGTTGCGACTCCTGTATTCAAACTAATTATTATATATATATATATATATATATATATATATATATATATATATATATATATATATATATATATATATATATATATATATATATATATATATATATATATTACCTATATATATAGGTATATATATATTACCTATATATATATATATATATATATATCGAGAATTTTTATCGCTTTAGTTTGAACATGAAAGTTATCAGTTTAAAACGAAAAAGAAAATAAAGGTAATGATGAAAAATCCTATATATGCATGACTGAGCACACTTTCACGTTTTCATTGAGCGCCATCCACTTTCAACTCTCGTTCAATCACCATAAGCACTCCTACGACACCGTTCTTTCCAAATCTGAGACTTATAGGACATCTGGGACTTATATAGGACAATTAGATCAAGCAAGGATGGATACACATTATTGAAATCCTTAATAACAATTTTAGCTACGAAGAGAGAGCCAGTTGCATTGGTAATATTGTAAACCACCATAAGGAAACCACAGTATTCGAGGATTTTGCTGAGCAAGTATTTTGTCCGATACCCAGACAACCAGAAGAAAAGACGCAACCATTCTCTCTATCTTCGCATCTAAGACAGACTGCTGGTGAAGACGAGTCTTCTGCGTCGAGACGTGACGGCTATAGCACTTTGCCATCAACACGAATTACAAAAACTGCAGAGGGTAAGCATAAAGTCTGATATTTTGATATTTTAATTGTTATGCGTGCTCTCCTTGCGTAATTGCGTGACTTGTGCGTTTCTGCAATACGGTAAGCCCGCTGCAAACAGGCTGGAGTTGTTTTCAAGATTTTATACTAACTTTTGTAGATTGCTCCCTTTCTTCATGCAAGTGCATTTATTCAAATAACATTTCACATAGTTTTGGTTGGTCTGTGTCCAACGTGAATTTTGTATGGTCGAAGGATGCTAGCGTTTGCAACATATCTTCCATCAAGATCTTCCATGCAAGAGTTATATAACGCCATTGTGTACGAGGTGCAAAACCATTGAGGCGAGCGCGCGGCCAGTCCTTTACTGACATGCAAGAATAGTGCTATTAGTTGTGCCAAAACATACTCGTTGTGCTCTTCGATATTGTGATAATGACAAACGTTATACAACTATCAAGTAAAGATATTTCACATCGATCAACTGTTGTTTCACAAATGGCCAAAGATCAATAATTGGCTGAAATTTTGCGAAAACGAATCACAGTGACGAAATTCGGCGAATGTTCGTGTAACATCGGCCATATAATCTCGTACAAAACTGTCGAAAAGGGCGACTCCTCATGCTCGTAATTGCTTGAAATTTATCATGTTAAGTAAGAATTCCATTCTTTACGAATATGTAAACATTGCGGAATTTTACGCAATTGTACACTTACTTCTAGTCTCACTACTTCGACCATTAAAGTATTTACTCTGTTTATGATAGTTTTACCTTTGTTAAAGAACTTCTTGATTTAGAGTTCAACACGGATAACGTGTTTATGGCTAGCTTTGACGTAACCTCTCTTTTCGCTGACATTCCATTAGATGAAAGCATCGACATCATTATTCAAAAGGTTTTCGTTGGCTCTACTAAATGTCACGGCTTTTCTACTGTCGAGTTTCGTAAACTTTTAGATTTAACAGTGAAAAATTGTCATTTCTTGTTCAACGGCGAAGTATATCAACAGGTAGATGGCGTTGCCATGGGTTCTCCCCTGGGACCTCTCTTTGCCAATATATTTCTCGCCTATCATGAACGCACTTGGATATATGAATGTCCACCTGAGTTCAAACCTTTGTTTTATCGTCGTTATGTTGACGACTGTTTTATCTTATTTCGTTCGTCCGATCACGTTCTTCCATTTCTTAATTACTTTAACTCTAAGCATACAAAAATAAAATGTACTCATGAATTGGAGGTAAACAAATCCTTGTCTTTC